>JAAEAF010010120.1:0-20395 GCA_011037195.1 Triatoma infestans
ACTGGACAGTGTTTTCACTTTTCGACGAATTTCATTAAATTTGGTACACTAAGTATAAAATTTGTCAATTATAATTTTGAGTACTGGAGTAAGAGAAAGTTGTGTGAGTGTTTCACACCAGATTTTTTTAAATAAGGAAAATAATTTCAAAAAAAATAAAGTAATATATTCCCGACTAATGGTTTTTATCCGAATCCGTGTGATATCTACCATGGCAGAGGTAAGTATACAGTGTATGAACATTTTTACTTTCTCTTACTCCTAGTAAGAGGAAGTATTGTAATCGTGTCAAATTTTGGACATCGAGTTTTCACCGGAAATATCCGTTTTAAGGTCCCCTGAGTCCAAAAAAGTGGTTTTTAGTAAATGGTATGTGTGTGTGTGTGTGTGTGTGTGTGTGTGTGTGTGTGTGTATATGATCAGTAGAGCTCAAAAACGAAAAATCGTAGAAAGTTTAAACTTGATATTCCGTTTAGATATCACCATGGGATTTGACACTGAGTCAGCGGTCAAAATTCCTCAACCTGAAGTACCACTTTACTAGTTTTTTTTTACATTTTTGAATTTTTCTCAAAAATGGCTCCGACGATTTTCTTCAACCATGTTATATCAACAATACATAAAAAACCTACTACTTTTATTTGTAATATTTCTCTGGAAAATTCATTTAAGGGCATTTTTGGTGGAGCGGTGGGGTTAGGTTTTCTCTAAAGTGCTATTTCAGTTTATTTTACAATTCTGTCGTCTAAATAATGTTAATTAGAATTAAATCTGTTGTTGCAATTCCGAGTTTGAAAAATATCCAGATGACCGCAAGTGTATTTTTCCTGAAATATATTTTTCAGTTTTCTGGTATTTTCTCGAACACGGCTCCAACGATTTTCTTTAAACAAGGAATGTGAACTACACATATAAAGAGCTACAACTTTTATTTGAAACATTTAACTTGGTGAAGTCATTTAAGAGGGTTTTGGGGGAGGGATGGAGTTATGTTTTTCTCTAAAAGTGCTAACATAGTTGATTATACAATTCTACCATCCAAAGAAAATTAATTAGAAAAATAGATGGCCATAATTCCGAGTTGCAAGAAAATTAGTAAACCGAAAGTGCGCTTTTACTGAACAGTTTTTTTCAGTTATCGACGATCTCCAACTAATTTCTTCAAATTTGGTACACAAAGTATAAAAATTTGTCAATTACAATTTCAAAAAACTGCAGTAAGAGAAAGTTGTGTGAGTGTTTCACACCAGATTTTTCTATTTATTGCATTGTATACCTATGTTATTAAAATGTATACATTTACATAAATACCTACGCACAATCAAATTCTGAATACATAAAATCCACAATAATTGCTCTTAAATCTTAACTACAATGTATGCATCTAAAATATACAAATATATTCTTCGAAAAAATACTGAGTGTGATGGATGCAAGAAATATAATAATATATTTAATTGGAAAAAAAAAAAATCAAAATTATGAAGAATACGTGACAATTCCCCTGCTTTTACCTTTTAGACATTTCAGGTAGAAGACCACTATTGTCTTTTAGAGTTCATGAACTAGATAGCATTGTCTACCCCTTCTTCTCACAGGGGAAGATTTGAAATAACAATTAGAAGGCATTCCTCCAATACAGTTTGTTGTAGACATCGAAGCAGAACACTTGTTTTTCGCTCTCTTAGCATCAGTGCATATTAATAAGTTAATAATTTCTTTGCAAATAACTCGTAGTTATCTTTTTTTAATAGAATATATTTATTGTTAGCAGTGGTGACTACTTTCTTATTTCTAATACTTCACTCTCTTAAACATATATACTTTACAAAGCCCCCTCTTTACAAAACTGCTCACGCCACAAGTCACAACATTACAACACACCAAAAACATTTCATGAGCATAAAACTCTTAGTTGGTGCTCCCTAGTGAACGCAATCACTGTGGATTTACAGATGATAGATTATCTATCTAACCCTTGCATGCATACAAAAATATGGCATTTCGGAGATGGTTGGCATCTAAAACATATTTTGAATACTTTATTAGGTTTCTAGAAACCAGTTTCTAGCGTCAAACCTTATTTAGGAAAGAATATCGCATCTTTGTTACAGTGGCTGGATTCGTTATTAATATCCTAATAAAATGATGTTAAAGTTTAGGTGGCCGTACACATTCACGTAAACAAAATAAAAAAAATGCGAACGCATTGTTTAGAAGCACAAAAATATTTATATTCCAATCGCAAAACCAGTACAAATATTATTCGGAATTCAATCAATATTAAATAATAATAATAATAATTATAATTACAATCATATTTTTAATTAATTATTTGTTGAATGTTATTCTATTTAAAGTTACCTTTATATAGTCTGTTTCAATATATTTTATTATTATTATAATAGACACTTATAAAAAATAAAAAAATAAAAAAAAATATTCGAAAGGCGCTAATGACCTTAGCTGTCGATGCGCCAAAAAAACAAAAATAATAATAGTCACTAATATAGATAGATTCTGTTTTGAAAAAACCCGCAATTATCTTTTGAAAATTAAGTTAATATTGTCTCTCATTTTAAAGACCTAATAAAAGAAACAAAAAAAATAAACTCTTGATAATAATTTATCTCGATTGCTAATGAAAACCACACAGATACATATCAGACAAAAGATTGGAAATACCAAGTTATTAAAATTAGTTAGTTTTATTTATATTTTGTTAGAAATATATCCTTTGTATTGTGTCAGGATGGAAACTCCCTGATATGTCCAAGTTTCCGGTTAATTCTAGTAACCATAAAAAAAGAGTTTTCTCATTATTTTTCTTTTAATCGTACTAACAGGAAGTCATGCAATCGGGCCAAATTAATTAAATTGAATTTTCACCGGAAATACATGTTCTGGAGATCAATAGAGTACGAACAAAAAATTTTCCACCTGGAATTTAATCCGTTGTATCACATCGGTTTCGGATTTTCATGTATCAACGATAGATGAAGCTATCAATTTGTATAAGTGAGCTGACTTTAACTTAAAATTTCTGTCACGCCCTACACTGGTTGATTGTATGTAGGAGGTTATCAATAAATATTATTCTTTACACTGTTAACTTATGTTAACTAATAATAACATTGCTTTTCTTCAAATTGTATACATTATTATTTATATAAGCATCCTGAAATTTCCTATTGTCAACCCGGATGCTAACGAAGGTAGGACTAGGTAGATTAGATTAAACTGGAAACGGAATAGGTCATGATCCCATACACTGCAGCCAATAGAGGCTTATTGTTCCTAACTAAATAGAACTTTCCCCTCATCATGAGGTTGAGGACTTTCCCAACCAGTTCTTTTTGAGCTACCATTCCTTTGGTCTCAAAGTGCCAAAGAGCCCATAGCGCAATTTGCGAAGCTGTCTGGGTTTAATGGAAAATCCTTAATTACTATTATAGTAAGCAAGGAGGCCCGATCTTTTTAGGTATCACGTGTAAAATTGGTAAGGAAATGTAAGGAAAATAGAGAGAAGTAGAAGCAAGTCTTTTATTCAAGGCATCTGTTTAATTTTTTTCAGCGGCACCGCTCAAGATTGGTCAGCAAGTGAGGATCAACGGATCTACAAAGGTATGGACAGATAAGTGGATTGGCAAACACTTAACTATTTTACATCGTTGAATCTAATAAAGAAGATATCAGGGGAAACGGAATCCACTTAAATCCCATAAGAGAGAGTGTAGAAGGAATAGAGAAATTGACCACGAAGAGTTGCTATGGATGAGTTCACAAGAAGATGAAAGAAGCAGAAAGATTGTCAAGAATCGAAGAAGGAAGAAATGAAACTAAGGCAGCAACAGAACGGCGAAAACAGAGGCAACTTAGACGGCGAAATCAAAGGGTCTCTTATCCTGTAAGAATACCAGAAAATAATCACACTCGCTGTGAGAGGCTAATTAAACCTATAGCAAAGTTAGGATTCGGAAAAAAGTGGAATGTAGGATAGAGTAACGTATCATACGGCATATGATGAGTTATTAGTAAAAATTCTTCTTCTTCTTCTTCCATTGGCTCTACGGTCCTTGAAGAACCTTGGCCTTCGCCAGAAGAATTTGCTGCCAGGCGTCTCTGTCATCCACTTTCCTTCTCCATTGCCTTACCTCCATCTTCCCCAGATCCTCTTCTACATCTTTTAGCCATTTTAAACGGGGCCTGCCCCGCGGTCTTTTCCCCCCCGGGATGCCCTTCATATAGCCTCTTTGCCCCCCGACTGGCATCCATCCTGTGCAGATGCCCCAACCAGCGCAGTCTGCCTGTCTTTGCTGTGGCCACAAGATCCTCCTCCCTGTAAAGCTCTTTTAGTTCTTTATTCCTCCTTATTCGGTAAACTATTAGTAAAAATAGCGTATAGATTTTGGAATGGGTAAGGGAGAGTGGAAAAGTATACAGCAGTAATTTGTCTGTACTTTACTAATTATTAGTTTTAAGCTTATTAAAGCTTTAAGATTATTGGACTTTTATTAGCAACAAGAAGCTGCAGATTATATGACAAATTTACGAAACTAGCTCATAGCGAGTATTTAGCGAAATATGACCGTTCGTAAGCATATTATTCAAGAAATTTTGGTCAACGATGTAATAATATGTATCACAAAAATTTGAAGAAAAAACAGAATAATTTTTTATTATATTTATTCATTTTTATTTAAAGACAATTAGGAATTTAGTTATATTACAAGACAGGATTAATAAAAATAAAGTTCAAGCGAATAAAGTTGAACAAAATTAATGGCAACTAGCAGCAATATCCTATTTAGGTATGGTAATATCTGCTACCTATTTAGGAAGTAATATAAGTACTATGTTAATGTGACTGCATTTCCTCATTTCAAATAGTCTAGCTAGAGAAGTTTACAATTTTACAGCATCATTTCCGCACGGAAATGGTTATATTTGGCTTTTTGTAAGGAATAAAAATAGTAAACAGTAATGTTCCACTCCTTCCACGTTTCTCTCGTAGAAATAAAAACGTCAATTTCAGAACATAAACAAAAAACAAAAAACATAACAACTCAAAACAAGTGAAATAGCGGTTTTAAAATAATTATTTCTCTAATCGACTCAACTGACTGGCTTGCAATTCTTGCGGTCTGCTCAGTATGTAACAAGTCAAAAATAATAACAATAGGCGCTAATGGTTAAGGCAGTCGAGTCGATTCCCTATCCCCTAACACGAAATACCCACACGACTTTCTCGCATTCCAATAATTATTACTTCTTCTTCTTTAATGGCGCAACAACTAATGAAGGGTCTTGGCCTCCTCAAAATGGGCCCGTCAGGCGTCTCTTTCCTACGCAGCCGCCCTCCAATTACGGAATCCAAGCATTGCCAGTGCATCTCCCGCCACGCAATCCTGCCATCGCAGTCTTGGTCTGCCTACCCGCCTGGGACCTTGTACAGTGCCTTCCAAAGTTTTCCTCGGGATATCTTCACTACATATCCCTGCCCACCGCAGTCTTCCAAGTTTTATGACCTTAGAAATATCCGACTCCTTCAACAAAGCGTAAACTTTTCGATTATGCCTAATTCTCCAGTTCTGCCCATCTCGTATAGGACCATAGGTTCCTCGAAGCATCTTCCGTTCAAATACTGCAAGCGCTCGTTCATCTGGTTTCGTCATGCTCCATGATACGGAGGAGTAAATCAGCACTGGCCGAATGAGCGTCTTGTACAGCAGTGACTTTGTGCTACGAGAGATGAGTTTACTTTTTTACTAATTAAGAAAATTACTTATATCTACGTAATTTGGAATTTTGAAATTTTCATCCATTATTAATACAGATGGGAAAACCCATACTGAAAACCCATAAAATGAAGTTTTGTGAAAAGCATGAAGTTCCACTCATCTTCACCACCTAAAATCACTGATTCAAACTTATATTCGTGTTTTATTACATTATTAGACTTATACCTAAAGTGCCGTGAAGAATTGTAGTTTCGGTTCTTTCTTTCATCTAAGCAGTGATGATACAATCTTAAGTAAATCCTCTTAAGCAATTTTCCTTTCCATTATCAAACGCTCGCTAATAGCAAAACCTGGGGGCACCTAAGGTACATAGTGTCCATTGGCAAAATTTACAATGACCAAAATAACAGAAACTAGTTTAGAAATAAACAAGAATGAAAAAAAATCAAGAAACAAGAATATGAATCGAGAATCGAGGAAAAGGGATGTTTTACTCTTAAATGATCTGCTACCAATTGTCTCCCTCCCAACTTTGTCAGGAGGAGATATGTCGGAGTTAATGAGTGTAAGGAGGCTTTGAAGCGCAATGTTTGGCTGTATTTGGGTCAGCAATGCAAATTAATTTACCAATATTCTGCATAATTTTGAGATATTTATCGGGTCGAAATTTATGTACCGGCTTGCCCCCTTAAGCTCTATATATATATAGGATGTGATTATTCTGAATACTTACAAGAATATTCTGATTTTGAAAGTAAAAGTCGCAATAAGTGCAACAGGAACTCAAAATTATTAAGTAAACATCGACTTTAAGGGGCAAAGATCGAAATATACAGGGTGCCCCGAGGTATATGGACAATGACTTTTTCTCGGAAACAAAGATAGCTAGAAAAAAACTAAAAAATACGTGTCCCCGAAGTTTTTTGTTAGAAATCCAAATTTAATTTGCAACTTTTTTTTGGTGCTTCGAGAAGCGAGATAAAGGCACCAATTTCATTTTTTCAAATGAGGAGGTGTGGTTTTTATTTAAGAAATAGATTTCTCTATTTTTGTGTAAGAAAAATTTACTTGAATGGTTTTTTTTCTTTGAGCGATATTTTACAAGTTATGAATGAAAACATGATTCCTATAAGAAATTTCAAAATGATATTATAACGGTTTTTTGATTGAATAAGAAGAAAAGTACTATTTTATTATAAATTTTACTCCTCATTAATTACAGATCTTGCTCGAACTGGCCCCCACCATTAGAGATGCATACACATGCTTTTTCCTGCCAATTGTACCTTACGACCAAAGAAATACATCTCTAATGGTGGAGGCCAGTTCGAGCAAGATCTGTAATTAATGAGGAGTAAAATTTATAATAAAATAGTACTTTTCTTCTTATTCAATCAAAAAACCGTTATAATATCATTTTGAAATTTCTTATAGGAATCATGTTTTCATTCATAACTTGTAAAATATCGCTCACAGAAAAAAACCGTTCAAGTAAATTTTTCTTACAAAAAATATAGGAATCTATTCTTAAATAAAAACCACACCTCCCCATTTGAAAAAATGAAGTTGGTGCCTGTATCTCGCTTCTGGAAGCACCGAAACAAATTTACAAATTAAATTTGGATTTCTAACAAAAAACTACGGGGACACGTATTTTTTAGTTTTTTTCTAGCTATCTTAGTTTCCGAGAAAAAGTCGTTATCCATATACCTTGGGACACCCTGTATATATTATTTAAACTTGTATATGTATATATATATAATGGAACCAATCACCATTGAATTCGCCGCACAAAAGTTGGACTCATAGCTTTAGTTTTTCATTAGCAGCCGCATCAAGGCGCCACCTTTGTTTTGGTGCTTCGAGAAGCGAGATACAGGCACTAACTTCATTTTTTCAAATAAGGAGGTGTGATTTTTATTTAAGAAAGAGATTTCTCTATTTTTTTGTAAGAAAAATTTACTTGAACGGTTTTTAAACTTGTATATGTATATAATGGAACCAATCACCATTGAATTCGCCGCACAAAAGTTGGACTCATTAGTTTCTAATACCTCTCCTAAAATGTACCCTAGAACGTATATTGGCGAATGAGTAGCAACTTCGATAGCGTGGCACCCACCTTAGAAGCTGTTGAAGAAACTGAATAAAAGCTGACACCATCTTCAGAGAGCTAAGTCAAATCAGTCGCCATAATAACTTTATAGAATAATCATCAGCCGCCAGATCAACCTTAACGAATTAATAAATCCCAAACTTTAATCTTGAAACGTTTACCAAGAAAGCTAGCCACACTATGTAAAATTTACCGATTAGAACAAACAACAAAATGTAATTGGCCATATCACTCTTTAGATGTTCTACATCAACCAATCAATGCTACCAATCCAAATCACGTGACCAACATCATCACTCTTCGCTCGGTCAGTCAAACATCTAAATTCTTCTCTTCTTGCTCATTAAGTTACAAATAATATACCTTGTGAATAACTGTATCAGTTTGTGTGATTTTTACTTTCTCTTACTCCTAGTAAGAGGAAGTATTGTAATCGTGTCAAATTTTCGATATCGAGTTTTCACCGGAAATATCCGTTTTGAGGTCCCCTGAGTCCAAAAAAGTGGTTTTTAGCAAATGGGTGTGTGTCTGTGTGTGTGTATGTATGTGAACAGCATAGCTCAAAAACGAAAAACCGTAGAAAGTTCAAACTTGATATTACGTTTAGGTATCACCATGGGATCTGACGGTGCGTTATCTGTCAAAATTCCTCAACCGGAAGTACCACTTTACTAGTTTGTTTTTTTTTACGTTTTTGCGATTTTTTCAAATGTGGCTCCGACGATTTTCTTTGAACTTGGTATATCAACTACACATACAAAGAGCTACAACTTTTATTTGAAACATTTCTCCAGGAAAATTCATTTAAGGGCACTTCTGGGGGAGGGGTGGGGTTAGGTTTTCATCTTAACTGCTGTTTCAGTATATTAGACAATTCTGTCATCTAAATAATGTTAATTAGAATTAAATATGTTGTTGAAATTCCGAGTTTGAAAAAAAATAGATAACCGGAAGTGCGTTTTTACTGAAATATAATTTTCAGTTTTCTGGTATTTTCTCGAAAATGGCTCCAACGATTTTCTTTAAACCAGCGTTGTTAACTATACATATAAAGAGCTACAACTTTTATTTGAAACTTTTCCCCTGATAAATTCATTTAAGGGGACTTTTGGGGGAGGAGGGTTATGTTTTTCTTTAAAATGCTATCACAGTTGATTATACAATTCTGTCATCCAAATTGAAATAACTAGAAATTAATATATGACCCAAATTCCGAGTTTCAAGGAAATTAGTAAGCCGGACAGTTTTACTGGACAGTGTTTTCACTTTTCGACGAATTTCATTAAATTTGGTACACTAACTATAAAATTTGTCAATTATAATTTTGAGTACTGGAGTAAGAGAAAGTTGTGTGAGTATTTCACACCAGATTTTTTATTTTTTTTTCATATCATATCACCTCCACATCAACTATCCTGAACTTTGCACCATTATACGCATAATATAATATTGAATGAATATGAAGAAACAGTTCAAAAAAGATTATGAGATCCGAAATAATACTACAATTTTAAAAGTTTAATATTGAAAGTGTAAAACACTTTTACACACATTGTTCTAATGTTTTTAAAAAAAGAAAAAGAAAAAAATAGTAATTACTTGAGAAATATGTAGTCCTGATAACTTGTTCATGGAGAATGCATATTTTCAAATCTACGTGTCATTTTAGAAATAAATATTTTTTTTAGCCTAAAGCCATATATGCACAATAAAAAAATAAATAAATAAATTAAAATACTATTTTACATAACTATTTGTCTAATTTCAATATAATATAAAACATTTAGTTATAGTTCAAGGTCATAAATATAGTATTTATGTTGCAGTCTTATTATCACTTCTAATTATATTGATACGCCCCTTGGTAACGTATCTAGGTGCATATTATCTTCAAACTAGTTTCTACACATGTTTTATATTCATTTTAGAATTTCATTACACATACCAACATAGATTATGACTTTCAATTTCCTTGCAAAATGTTTAAAATAAAGATGATTAAGGTATTTTATATGTGTATCTAGTTAGTATATGAAGTTTGAAGAAAAATTTTGGCAGCCATTTTTAGTGAAAATTGCGAAAAAACTAAAGAAAAGAACAATTTAATGATTATCACACATGTTGTGGTAGTTTCTAACAGGAGTACCAAGTTTACGGCTTCCTGCGGCTTGCAGACCATTCGCTAAAAAAACCTTTTTACTTTCTCTTATTCCTATAGTAACAGGAAGTATTGTAATCGTGTCAAACTTTCGATATCGAGTTTTCACTGGAAATATCTCTTTTGAGATTCCCTGGGTCCAAAAAAGTGGTTTTTAGCGTGTTTTATGGTTTGTGCGTGTGTGTGTGTATGCGTATGTAAACATGATAGCTAAAAAAGGAAAAACCGTAGAAAGTTAAAACTTGTTATTCCATTTAGGAATCACCATGGGATCTGACAGTATGTTATCTGTCAAAATTCCTCAACCGGAAGTACCTCTTTACAAGGTTTTTTTTTTTTTTACTTTTTAGCGATTTTCTCAAAAATGGCTCCAAGATGTGATGTGATGGCAAGAAGAAAGAAGATATAATTTTTAAATAATAAATAAATAAATCTAAAAATTATAACTAGTGGTTCATACAAGGGTCAATGTACACACAAGAGGCCACCTGGCCATTATCTGCCATCAGAGCGTCGCCACCCCAGCCTTTGTTAACTACCGAGATCAATATACTACGAGAGATGTCTTAGTGTGGCACGTACTTACACATCAGCCGATGTGTGAGTGATGCAAATATAAACGTTGCCCCACTGGAGGAGGGGATCAGTTATACATGAGTATTCTAGCAGTTACCCATCAGTTATACATCAGTCATCAGCTATCTATCAGTTAGACAGCAGTTAAGTTTCACACATCGCGAGCGCGTCCCTATTCAAGGTTTTAAACACTACTTCTTCAATATTTATTATTCATTTCATAATTCTTATATTCATTTACAATTGTGCATTTTAGTTTTCTATTTTAAAACACTTTAAATTATTTGTTAAAATATAGTTTATTTTCTTAAATCAGTAGTACGTATTTCGAATAACAATTCTCTAAAACTCTCTAACTAACAACACTTACTCCTCACTTCAACTCCCGATACCAAGACATCTGATTCCAATACAAATAATTTTCTTGGAACATGACAAATCAACTATTAAATGTGGGGTCACGACTTTCTCTAAAGTACTATTTCAGTTTATTAGACAATTCGGTCATCTAAATAATGTTAATTAGAATTAAATATGTTGTTGAAATTCCCAGTTTGAATAAAAATCGGATGAACGAAAGTACGTTTACTTTACCTTCACTTTACTAAATGATTTTTTTCACTTTTTCTCGATTTTTTCAAAAAAAAAAAAGGCTCCGACGATTTTCTTGAAACTTCTTACATAAACTAAACATACAAATATCTACAACTTTAATTTAAAACATTTCTCTGGAGAAAATTCAATTAAGGGGAGGGGTGGTCTCATATTTTTCTCTAATGTGCTATCATAGTTGATTATATAATTCTATCAGCCAAATAAAATTAATTAGAAATAAATAGATAGCCGAAATTCCGAGTTTCAAGAAAATTAGTAAACCGGAAGTGCGCTTTTACTGGACAGTTTTTTCAGTTTTCGACGTATTTCATTAAATTTGGTACACAAACTATAAAATTTGTCAATTATAATTTTGAGAACTGGTGTAAAAGAGAAAGTTGTGTGAGTGTTTCACACCAGATTTTTTTTTTTTTTTTTAAGAATGTTAACGGTTTTCATTATTAATCTTCACAACTTGTTTTTGTCTTGATCGGTTAATCTTGATTTTTCCGGATTTATATTATTTTGTAAATTGGAAAATGGCCGTTTGCACTAATATGTGTCACCGTGTAAATCTAAAATAAGTATAACTGTACATAACGCATTTTGGGTAAATCGGTTTAACCGATAAATCATTATAGAAATGTGGAATCGTATATATATATATTTTATTTTATTTATTTATTTATTTTTTTGTTTTTTGTTTTAATGTAATTGAAAATAGGATTACTGATAATTATCCTTATCAGGGAAACGTGTTGGACTCCCAGTTGGGTAGCGTGTTGGCGGAAGTCCCGGTTCGAGTTCAGCCGTGCTACGCTAACATATTTGCTTCGTAGAAGCCTCTACATCTCACTGTTCCGGTGTTGGACAGTGTTGTCTGTAACGAGGCTGGCAGTGCACTGAGAATATCTAAAAAAAAAAATTAACCTTATCACTTGTATTACAAAATCTTGAGACTTTTTTTTCGGTTTAATTACCAGTATCCCAATTTATGACATTTCAGCTGGATAAATCTGAGTGATAAATTTGCATAAAAACTTCGTCATAAATAAACTTCAAACAGAAATGTTAATTTTGTTGAAATTTGTTTATATTTATCTAGTTCATGTTTATACTTATAATTTTAATTAAAAAAAAAAAAAAAAAATCCAATATTGTCGAAGATTAATTAAATAACCCCAGTCTTAGCGGGCAGTAAGCCGCTAAAATGTAGGACGCGCATTTGACATGCATTCTTTAATGGCAAACAAATGAAAACTTTCGATTAAACCCATTTAGGGATTCTTGTTTGTGAAACAAATAAAATTTGTTAAACAAAATTGTGATTATATTAATCCGTCTCATATCTGGTATTTCGTGCTTAAAATTAAGATTTAAAGCACTCAAAGATTTTGAAAGATGTACTGGACACAATCTAATTTGGATTTGTATATATGTATGTATGTATGGAAGTGGCAGCAGAATTTTTAAATCTATTTTTTATAATAATGCACTATATCCGTGCATTAATTTTGTAATTTTATATTCCAGTTTAGATTAACCCCTTTAAAAAATCAACTAACTCACTCCAATATGGGTAAGTTATGCTTTTAAACCAGTAAGCAATAATTATGCAAATAATAGTTTCCTTAAATAGAGTAATTAACACTTTATTTGGAAATCAATTTCAAGCAACCATATTATTTAAATATTCTTTCTTACATGGTTTGGACGAGAGTCTTATATTAATGAGATAATTAAACTGAACTAGTTTTTATAAGCAATTAAAGTTTGTGGTTGGGTAAAGCGCCTGTAAATGCATTTATCGTTTCTATAATTTTTTTTTTTTTTTTTTTTTACGTATTTAATTTAGAGGGCTGTGGACATAATTTAGTTGTTGAAAAAATGTTTTGCTTTCTGTTGCAAAACAAACCGGCTTCTTATTTTTTCATTTACAGTTTTTATAATATCAGTAATTGCCTTACAAAATCTTCTCCCTACGTTACAAAGAAATACTCTATTTTTTATCTTATTCATAATGTGCCTTTGCCACAAATCCTTGTCTTTTGCAACCATTTTCCAAATATCGTCGCTGGATACCAATCTAACCATCAAATTTGGGTCTTCCCTATCATCCTTTTTTGTTGCTCGCTTCCTTCTCGTATAATTCTCGGCATATTCTCATCACATGTGCGACCAGCTCAATCTGTTTAATTTATCAACAAAACTAATGTCTGACTCCCTTACAGTTATAAGTCTCCTTCTCTGTAAGTCCACTCCTTTCACAAGAACATAATTTCATTCCCCTGCCTTGGGAGCAGTGCAATTTTGAAAGGGAATTACAGGATTTTATAAAGCTTAACTTTTGTTTTCCTAGAAACCAGGATGCTCTTCATCTAGTAAGCGAATCTAAAATAGATTAATTTGTTAATTTCTAATAATTAGTTGTTAAGGAAGATGTTGTGCTACAAACAAGATACAACTCTTGCCTTCTCTGAAAAGATTTTTTCCATTCCTCCTCATTTCTGTGCTTTTCTGGAAAAGCTCTAGACGCTCATTCCATAGAAGTGTTTAGACTACAAAAAGGGAGATGCAGCGTCTTTGCCAGTCAAGGTGTCGGCCGTTTCATTTCTTTCTATGCCAACATGCCCTAGCACCAAAAGTAGGATAATTCTATTATTTCTGTCCAGGAGTTTGCCGGGGCATTTCCATCCATTTTAGAACTGATTATGATGATGATGATGATGAGCTGAGTTCAGTGATTTAATGAAGGCCTAGCTTATCGGATAGCGTAATAATTCCTAATTCCAATATTTCCTTCGAGGACTATATTGAAAAAATCTGGTGCGAAACACTCACACAACTTTCTCTTACTCCAGTACTCAAAATTATAATTGACAAATTTTATAGTTAGTGTACCAAATTTAATGAAATTCGTCGAAAAGTGAAAACACTGTCCAGTAAAACTGTCCGGTTTACTAATTTCCTTGAAACTCGGAATTTGGGTCATATATTAATTTCTAGTTATTTCAATTTGGATGACAGAATTGTATAATCAACTGTGATAGCATTTTAAAGAAAAACATAACCCCCCTCCCCCAAAAGTCCCCTTAAATGAATTTATCAGGGGAAAAGTTTCAAATAAAAGTTGTAGCTCTTTATATGTATAGTTAACAACCGCTGGTTTAAAGAAAATCGTTGGAGCCATTTTCGAGAAAATACCAGAAAACTGAAAATTATATTTCAGTAAAAACGCACTTCCGGTTATCTATTTTTTTCAAACTCGGAATTTCAACAACATATTTAATTCTAATTAACATTATTTAGATGACAGAATTGTCTAATATACTGAAACAGCAGTTAAAATGAAAACCTAACCCCACCCCTCCCCCAGAAGTGCCCTTAAATGAATTTTCCTGGAGAAATGTTTCAAATAAAAGTTGTAGCTCTTTGTATGTGTAGTTGATATAACAAGTTTAAAGAAAATCTCGCAGCCATTTTTGAGAAAAATGCAAAAACGTAAAAAAAAAAACTAGTAAAGTGGTACTCCGGTTGAGAATTTGACAAATAACGCACCGTCAGATCCCATGGTGATACCTAAACGGAATATCAAGTTTGAACTTTCTACGATTTTTCGTTTTTGAGCTATGCTGTTCACATACATACACACAACACACACACACACGGACCATTTGCTAAAAACCACTTTTTTGGACTCAGGGGACCTCAAAACGGATATTTCCGGTGAAAACTCGATATCGAAAATTTGACACGATTACAATACTTCCTCTTACTAGGAGTAAGAGAAAGTAAAAAGTCATTATTTTATTTATTTATTTATTTTTTTTTTAAAGAAATTTAAACCATTTATAAAATTCCTTCGTTTTGAAAGTCGGTGTACATATTGTTTACGTCTATATTAAAGTTGTATCATATAAAGAAAATAATATATAATAAAGAGATTAGAATTCCTAAGGATTATGGCCGCTGTATTGTAGTTATTATATAAAAGAATGGAGTCCTATGGTAGAAAGAACTCAGTAGTTAATTAACTATAGCGGAGTAGTTAATTCAGGAAGTTCCAAGCAGAAGCATTATTAGATAAGCTTTTACATTGGCGACAGTGTATTTTACTAATTACTACAATTAATTTATGTCAAAGTTGTGGAGTATAAAGAGAAATCTGACAGCCATTAAAGAAGTAGTTCTAGAATTCTGACAAGTCAGTAAACATTACTTATTAATAAATGGATACGTTCCTATTAATCGTGTATTATAATAACTTCATAGATGCTTTAAAATTTTAACTTTCTTTCATAAAAGTCAACAAATTTTATGGGAATAGATTTTTTTGTGTTAAATTTCATGGCCAGTATATGTGTTGAGGTCCTCGGAATACGTAAAATGGTTATTAGAAATTGGTGTGTGTGAGTGTGTGTAAGAGACAGACAGACAGAGAGAATAGGTGTGTTTCTTACTTTCTCTTACTCCTAATAAGAGGTAGTATTGCGACCATGCTAGATTTTTGAAATTGTGTTTCACCAGAAATAAATGTTTTGAGGTCTTGTGAATTCGAAAAAAATGTTTATTGCAAATTCTCTATATGTTTGTGTGTGGGTGTGTATGTATTTTAAACAGGATATCTCGAAAATCGAAAAGTTATAGAAAGCTCAAACTTGTAATCTATTAAGTCATTAACACACGGCATCAAACACTAAGATTTCGTTGTTTGCTTGGTTCCACAGAGCTAGAAAGCATCAGAGATATTTTCCATGATAGCCGGCTGCTTTTTGTGGTCATCGACCGGTTTTGGGCGTTCGCCCATCATCAGAATTTTTTTTTTTTTTTTTGTCAAAACATTGTGATAATATAGACTTGCACTAACTGAGCAAATTCAGTTAATACACTCAATAGTGTATTAATTACTAATTTTTTTTTTTATTATCCATAACAATTTTCCATACATATGTAGTGGAAGAACGAAATGGAAAAATAATAGTTTTGGAAAATAGTTTAGTAAAATAGTTTTGTGAAAATTAGCTAGTTCAAATAGTGTATTTTAGTGATGGGGATAGAGCCAGGTATACTACAATCACAAAGACGACAACCGGTTGGAAACGCCAGACAAATTTATATTGGGCTGCAAGGGAGCGTATGGATAGTACCCAAGAAAACGCGGTGACATAAGGAAAAAAAAAACTACAATCTAGGTCAATGCAAAACCAAGAGACAAAAGGGCAAGAAACAGTTAGGGTAAAACAATAAATCTCCCTCCAGACATACCAGCATTATTTGAAAGGATTTTAATGTAGTGGAAGAACGAAATGGAAAAATAATATATTTAAAAAATAATTTAGTAAAATAATTTTGTGAAAATTAGCTAGTTCAAATAGTGTATTTTAGTGACGGGGATAGAGCCAGGTATACTACAATCTAGGTCAATGTAAACCAAGAGACAAAGGGCAAGAAACAGTTAGAGTAAAACAATAAAACTCCCTCCAGACATACCAGCATTATTTGAAAGGATTTGAAGTATTAAGAGAAGACATTCCTTGAAGAATAGTCTAAAACAGACATTCAAGTAGAACACTTTAGGAATCAGTGCCAGATATAAGTTAAAACATAAGAGTTTATTCCAACTAATTTCAGTAAATTAATAAGCATATTGCTGTGTTATTGATCTTTAAAGAATATATTTAATTTAATCTACCAGTGTTTTCTTAATTATTCTTATTACTTCTCTCTCTTAAAACTTACAAACAAAAGCCCGTTTACAAAACCGCTCACGCCACAAAATGCCACACTACTCTACAACACATCACACCAATAATATTTCACATAACACAATTATACATAAATAAAAATAATTATTGTGTATTAACTGAATTTGCTGTGTGCAAGTCTTGTGTGTTAACACACACTGTTTGGACAAAACAAACATCTTGTGCAAAATCCATGTGTGACTGACTTTACTGAATAATTTTTTTTCAGTTTTTTCGTTATTTTCTTAAAAAAAAAAAGGCTTCAAAGGTTTTATTTAAACTCCATATACACACAATCTGGGGGAGCAGTAGCATTATGTTTTCCTCTAAAGAACCACTGCAGTATAATGTATGTTTTATCACCTACATAGTATGAATAAACATTAGAAACGTAATTAGAATTCAACATTTGAAGAAAATTGGTTGATCTGAAGTGCAATTTTAGAACAGAGGTTTTGGAATTTTCCTAAAAAACGGTTATAACGACTTTCTTTAAACTTGGAATATTTACGGCATAGATGAAAATGTATCACTTTTATTTGAAGTATTTAAAAAAAAATCTGGTGTGAAACACTCACACAACTTTCTCTTACTCCAGTACTCAAAATTATAATTGACAAATTTTATAGTTTGTGTACCAAATTTAATGAAATTCGTCGAAAAGTGAAAACACTGCCCAGTAAAACTGTCCGGTTTACTAATTTCCTTGAAACTCGGAATTTGGGTCATATAGTAATTTCTAGTTATTTCAATTTGGATGACAGAATTGTATAATCAACTGTGATAGCATTTTAAAGAAAAACATAACCCCCTCCCCCAAAAGTCCCCTTAAATGAATTTATCAAGGGAAAAGTTTCAAATAAAAGTTGTAGCTCTTTATATGTATAGTTAACAAGGCTGGTTTAAAGAAAATCGTTGGAGCCATTTCCGAGAAAATACCAGAAAACTGAAAATTATATTTCAGTAAAAACGCACTTCCGGTTATCTATTTTTTTTCAAACTCGGAATTTCAACAACATATTTAATTCTAATTAACATTATTTAGATGACAGAATTGTCTAATATACTGAAACAGCAGTAAGATGAAAACCTACCCCACCCCTCCCCCAGAAGTGCCCTTAAATGAATTTTCCTGGAGAAATGTTTCAAATAAAAGTTGTACTCTTTGTATGTGTAGTTGATATAGCAAGTTTAAAGAAAATCTTCGGAGCCATTTTTGAGAAAATTGCAAAAACTTAAAAAAAACAACTAGTAAAGTGGTACTTCCGGTTGAGGAATATTGACACATAACGCACCGTCAGATCCCATGGTGATACCTAAACGTAATATCAAGTTTGAACTTTCTACATTTTTCGTTTTTGAGCTAGGCTGTTCACATACCACACACACACACACACACACACACACACACAGACCATTCGCTAAACCCACTTTTGGACTCAGGGGACCTCAAAACGGATATTTCGGTGAAAAACTCGATATCGAAATTTGCACGATAACAATATTCCTCTTACATAGTAAGAAGAAGTAAAACACATGTTCTGTGGTTCTGAGTAATTTTTTTTTTTTAGACGGCGTTTTTATGTTCATATATCTGTAACTTATTAACATTGATATATGTTGTTTAAAAAAAAAAAAAAAATATTACAAGTTTAAAATGATCTTTTTACATTACAGACAAGATATAACCAGTTAGAATGGAATGCTCTAATTTTCAGCAGTTCTATTTATTTTTCCATTTCTAGCCTAGTAAATTTAATAGAACAATATAAATATTTTTATATGTGCTTTATTTTTTATTTATTATTTATTTTTATTTATATATGCTTTACAAAATTCTCGAAATCAATAGTGTTAATAAATTTAACAAACTTAAATCTTGCCAAAGCAAGATTGTGAGTCTTCTACAAGTTGATTTGGCTGCAAGGATCCATCCTTATTCCTCTGGTTGTGGAATCTGTGATTGTTGCCAGAACTAAACGGCATAGGGATCCGCGACTGCTTATTATTATTATTATTATTATTATTATTAAAACTGGGTGCCTGCCGGCCCGGGACCTAAGCCTATGGTGGCTCTTGTTCCCCAAATTATTCCTTCTAATCAATCTTCCTCGGTAGTCTACCGGTTTGTCTACAGTATCCGAAAATATCTTTCAGCTCCAACCCTCCTAGGCAATCCTGCGAGATTGATGCCCTCCCAAATACACGTCCTCCCTATATTATGCAAATGACTAGGCACCCATATGTGTCTGGTCAGTACTCCCACCAATGTCCACAGTCCTATCCTACTAAGGGACAGGAGGTAATTCTTCTTTTATTCTTAAAAAAGCTATTGGATGGTGAAATTGATTGCATGGAGCTACTTGCTGCCATTCCTTTTCATGTACCACCTCGCTGCTTGCGCAGTACTTCGCATTTCGTGGTTCCTGCCGTTAACACTAATGCGCTGTTCAACGCTGACATCATTTATAGAATATGCAGGTCATGGAATGTGGATTTTCCTAGTGATGTGGATTTCCAAATGGCATCTGGATTTTTCAAGAAACATTTTTTCATTACTTGAAGTTTTAATGTTCAATGTGCATGTATTACTTTACTATTATTATATTTATATATCACTTGTAATGACTTCAACCATAAGGCTTACGCCGTTTGTTGATAAAAAAATAAAATAAATAAATAAATAAATAATCTAAACCCTCCTTCTGTCCCTTTAATGAATCTTTTAGCAAGGAGGCACTCCTCCGAGTTCTCCCAGCATTTCTCCAAAACTCTCGTCTACCAAAGTCTAGTCTGACTATCGCAGAATCTCTTAGTGACGGCAACGGCTGGCCCGGGACCACAAAAAGCTAGGGAGGATCCTTCCCTAGCCAGGCGATCCGCCTTCTCATTACCCTCTATTCCCGCATGTCTTAGTACCCAAGAGCTGCACTTTGTCCCTTCGAACTAAGGTATTAAACCTTCTCCTACATTCTCCCACCAATTTCGAACTCTAACAACGGCTTGCTCAAAGCCCGCCAGTGCGGCCTGACTATCAGAGAATATCCGCACCTCTTTAACCTCTCTCTGCCACTCCCCCGCAAGGCAGCAGCATGACCTCAGACTGAAAGACAGTGGCCACACCACCCAAGGTCACAGATCTCCCCCAGTCTAACTCTAGCAACCATGCTCCCTCTCCTGATAGACAGGTTTGCTTCTGTCTAGAGCGATCCGATTAGCAGCGAATAATGCCGTTCTTCGCCTTGTGAGATTATTCTCCCCTAAATTGCTGATACTAATCTCATAATCTCTCCCAAATCCCTATTTCTTGCTTGTCTCGTCAATTTTAGAGAGCAGTAATTGGTGGGTTTAACTGCCAAATCTTATCGATCCTAGTGTGATCCCCCGAAAGGTTCTCCACCCATTCTCCCTTACATCTCATTTTAAGGTAACCTTTAATTGCCTTGCCTAAAACCACTACTGAAGG
>JAAEAF010010121.1:0-27403 GCA_011037195.1 Triatoma infestans
TTATTAGATAGAATTTACAATGAAGGTATTAGGTTATTCACAGGCGCCTTCCGAACCAGTCCTTTACAGAGCCTCTATGTAGAGTCGGGGATGCTACCACCTCAGCTTAGAAGAGAGCAGCTTACCCTGACCTACATCGCCGGAATATGGGGAAAGCGGTTTCATCCGTTATTTGACACCATATTCGAGAGCCCACATGAACAAGAATTCCGCCATCAACGTTCGCGGACGCGACCCTCGGGGTCCGAGCTCTAGAAATGTTAGAAGCGGAGGGAATCGAGTTTGGGCCAGTGGAGGGTTGGGGCTTTGCTCTCACAGCTCCCTGGTTATTACCTTCCGCAAGCGTTCGCATGGACCTGGCAATATACAAAAAAGAAGAAACACCATCCGTCGTCTATAGACAAAAGTTATTACAACTGTTAAACTTCTATAACGATTTCCGACCTATCTTTACAGATGGGTCGAAGATAGGCGACGGCGTGGGTAGCGCCGTGTACACGGAGGGAGTTACCCTGAGTTGGACACTCCCTCAGTATGCAACCGTGTACACGGCAGAGATGTTCGCAATTTGCCAGGCCATAAACTTGATAAAAGAAAAAAGATATAATAAGTCACTAATATTGGCGGACTCATTAAGCGTATTAATGGCTCTCCGGGATAAATTCTCGACAGACCCAATGGTCATAAAGTTATACAATTTGCTGTTTCAACTAAGCGCACATGGTCAAAGGGTGACGTTCGCCTGGGTGCCGGGCCACATTGGTGTGTCCGGTAACGAAAAGGCGGACGAGGCAGCCAAACGAGCTGCCTCTACTTATACTGAAGTTCTCACACCTGTGCGTCCCACTGACTTACAAATTTTCATGAAAAATGTTATAAATAAAAAATGGCAAAGTCAGTGGGACCGAACAAATGAAAAATTAAAAGAAATTAAGCCATGTGTGCGAAATGCTACAGTCGAGAACTACCCGCGGCATGAATCAGTTATACTTACGAGGCTAAGGATTGGTCATACACGTGTGACACATGGGCACCTCCTTATTGGTGAAAGAAGACCGAGGTGCCCTCGATGCCGAGAAAGGCTGACGGTGGCACATGTGTTGGTAGGATGTCAGGCTCTGCGTACACAACGGGAAGAAGCAGGTCTGCCATATGACAAGCGCGCTATTTTACACGAGGGTTCTCCTTACACAAGGAGGCTATTTACTTATTTAAGATCTATAAATGTATATAATAGAATTTAGGTTAGTACTTAGATTAAGTGAGTCTGGGTGAAGGAATATTGAATACTTCACCCAATTAGGTTAGTTTATTTATTATAAAGGGGAAAGGAATATCGAGTACTTTCCCCTTGTGTGAATGCATAGTATGAATGAATCAGTAGCATGAATGTATTTATTTGAGAAAATGTATTTATAAGCGTGAATGTATTTTATTAGTCTGAATGTATTTATTGGCGAGAAAGTATTTATTAGTATGAATGTTTTTCTTTTAGTAGTATGAAAGTATTTATTGGCGAGAATGTATTTATTAGCGTGAATGGTATTTTTAGTAGTCTGAAAGTATTTATTGGCGAGAGTGCTGGCATGAATGTTTAGAGTAGGTTTTCTTTTATCAGGGGTTGAAAGAAAATTTATAAAAGTATTTCAACCCCATAGCTTTAAGTTAGACTTAATTTTGATCATTTTAAGATGTGCAGGAACATTAGTTTAAAGTACTGCACATCCATGTTGTACAGTAAATAGCCTCTTCCACGATATTATTGTATTATAATTAATTATTAATTAAAGATAGCAATTTATTTTGTAAATAATACTCTTAATAAACACCTTTATTATATATAGCTTAATGAATAAATAGTAATTTTTGTTACATTAGAGTCGAACCCAGTTATTAATAAAATAAGGGATGGCACCAACAATAAACCCACACTCCCCCTCGTCGACTAGATCGATGATATAAGAGGGGATGTGTGGGTAGATCCTCGAATACCTGTGGCTCCACCCTGCCTTGCTGAGCAAGGTGTTGTGTGTGGAAGCCACACAGGTTAACCTGTGCCATCCCAGCTCGAGTGGCCATAGAACGAGAAAGCATAAACGAGTGGAGGCGCTAATGACCATGGCAGTCGATGCGCAAAAAAAAAAAAAAAAAAAAAAAAAAAAAAAATAATAATGATATGGATGATGTCTATATGATATAATGATGGAGTTCTACAGTTTCCCAGAGATTTTCAACGTAGAAAAAGAAAACTTATATTGGATGAACCAAATTTCCGTCACAGAATTCTTTGCTTGCTTAGACTGCTATGTCTCCCACCAGTCTACTCTCAAGTCTCCTCCACTCCTGTCTTTTCAAGGTTCCAAAAATTTGCTGTTTTCTATTTTCCATTTTACTTCCATAGGATCATCACTTTCATCTTCTCTCCTTTAATGTAGGTGATCTTAGGTTTGAGAATTAAAAACACAATCCCTCTTTGCATGCATTTCCTGTTTACAAAATACCCTTGCTAAAGTGAATTTACTTTGCTTCTTTTTTTTTAAATAAAAGTATCTATTCTGATTTTTTTTTTTTTTTTTATCAATTTATAAGTGAATGAAACTGTGATTATTATATATATTGATGTTTACATTGGTTTAAGAACAACGGGGTGCAAAGAATATAGAGTTTTCCACCACAATAGTGGTAGGTATGTATAAATGTAAATAGTATTTATTTTGGGATGAATGTATTTATTACAATGAGTGTATTTATTTGTGTGATTCTTGTATGATAGAGATGTTAGAAATAATGATTGAAGGTCATGACTGGCAATTGATGAAGCTGACCGATCAGTATAGTTGGATGTGAAAGGCAGTTTGTAAAGGCGCTAATGACCATGGAAGTTGATACGCAAAAAAGAAAACTGTAATTATTTGCGGGTTTTTTTCACAGCTCAGAGTAAAGTGCTATGAATAAAACATATTTGTTTCTTAAGCTGCACATCACTGTAAAATTGACTTTATTTCATCAAGTCCTTGAAGATAAAATGTTTAGATAAAAATATTCCTCAATGATCAGATAAAAATCATTCTTTGTGATTCAATTTAAAACGTATAGAGAGCAGATTGATATCATTGGTTCCTATATTTTCCAATATATTAGACTCATGTTTTTTTTTGTTTTTTTTTTTTTACTTCATATTTCATAAGAACAAAAACAAACAATATATATATATATATAACATTTATCAGAATATACTAGAAGCTATAATTCCTGCCAACAAAAAAATAAAAAAGTGAAATGGGTCGGACCATGTTTGGTCGCGATATTTCCAGAGCAGTAGAAGTTCCCGTGGGTAACGTCTCAGTAAATAACATCCAGGGACATGTTATATCGTTCTGCATCCCTCTTGAAAACAACTATCTACCCTTCCATATCTACACGCAAACACATACACACATATATATAGTACACTCTTGGATTCGTTTAGGGCGCTACACACATACACACACACACACACACACACACATAGAAAGTCTCATTCCCTTTTCCTTCTCTCTGGACCCTTTCCAATCGGTAAATTTATAACCCATGGTTATAGTTTTGTGGACACAACTAATAGCAAGACCGTTAGCGGTACAGCTCTTGTAAATGTATTGATCTCTTCCCAACAATATATCCAATTTCTCTTCTTTTCATAAGTTTACAATCTATACTTATGAAATTTATTGGTTATTGATAAAAATAAATAAAAACATGAATTATTATAAATATCATGTAGTAATCTTAAGAAAATAAAATTATATTTTTAAAATTTATTGATTGTTTAAAAACTAGAATTAATAGAAGAGTTGATAAATATTTTGTTAAACAAATGAATGATAATAATCTTCTTTTATTTTGTTTCACAATTAAGCATTGTTATCAAGTTTATGTATATTTTGTATTAGGAAATGTCACGCGATTGTTGATGATGAAAGTAAAATTATCAAAGTGATAATGTATAATGTAATTATAATATTATATCGCCCCTTAAACCGTTTTGTAAACCATCAGATAACTTCATTTTTTTTGGTACAGATTTTTTTTTTTAATTTATACTTCATACAATTTGTTAGAATTACAAAAAGAAATCTAGTAAATTTATTTTACCCAATTGATTTAAATCACAGATTATTATTATTATTATTATTTTAATAGTTCTTTTTAAATGTAGGGCGCGTTAACTGCCGGCCACCAGAAAGTGTCTCTTGCTACAGACAACATTGCCCATCACCGGGCTGTAGAATTCCTAAAAAACAAAATAATGTAAGAGCAGTACTGCTGGACTCAAATTCGGGACTTCCTTAAACATATTTAAACTTGAACTTCATGCCATTTGCTTTTTTTATCTGACTTCACACACATAGAAACACAGACCACAAAAAAAAAAAACACTTTTTCAGGCTCAGGGGACCACAAAGCGTGTATATCCGATGAAAACTCGATATCAAACATTTGACACACTCATAATACTTCCTCTAACAACTAAATCAGAGAAAGTGAAAAATAAAAAATATCATACAAATATATAAAAAAAGGTTACAAAAAAATAGTTTTCAGCCTCCAATACCTATTTACACTATTTAACAAAATTATTATTAAGATCACAGATATACGCTATGGCGCAACAGCCCATGAAGGGCGAAGACGGTGATTTGAATAGGGAGGCATGTGGTAAGCACGCCGCAGTTCCCACGCCGTTTAGTTCCGGCCTTCGCTACCTAGGGCGCTACTAACTGTAGCTTCACACTTTTCATCACGATACTGGGTCAACACCCATACTTTGCCCACTCGGGAATCAAACCCTGAATTCTCGCACGAAAGATGAGTGTGTTAGACAGACGCGCCAGGGCTAAACAACACAGATACATTTAAGTAAAAAATAAACTAAAAAAGCTTTAATAATGAAATCAAGCAAAATGTGTTTTAATCTTTTGTGTTATATTTTTTTTTTCTCTTACTCCTAGTAAGAGGAAGTGTTGTAATCGTGTCAAATTTTCGATATCGAGTTTCACCGGAAATATCCCTTTTGAGGTCCCCTGAGTTCAAAAAAGTGGTTTTTAGAAATGGTCTATATGTGTGTATATATGTGTGTATGTAAATGAACAGCATAGGTCAAAAACGAAAAATCGTAGAAAGCTCAAACTTGATATTCCATTTAGGTATCACGATGGAATCTGATATTCCTCAACATCAAAATCAAAATCAAAATGGAATCAAAATTTCTCAACCGAAAGTACCACTTTACAAGTTGTTTTTTTTTTCACTTTTTTAGCAATTTTCTCAAAAATGGCTCAGACGATTTTCTTCAAACTTGGAATATCAACTACACATACAAAGAGCTACAACATACATTTAAAACATTTTTCCGGGAAAATTCATTTAAGGGCACTTTTGAGGGAGGGATGGGGTTAGGTTTTCATCTAAAGTGCTGCTTCAGTTTATTAGACAATTGTGTTATCTAAATAATGTTAATTACAATTAAATATGATGTTGAAATTCCGAGTTTGAAAAAATCGGATGACCACAAGTGCATTTACTTTACCACTTTACTAAATAATTTTTTCATTTTACCCTATTGATTTAAATCACAGATCATTAGATTTTTTTTTATTAGTTCTTTTTAAATATAGGTCGCGTTAACTGCCGGCCACCAGAAAGTGTCTCTTGCTACAGACAACACTGCCCATCACCGGGCTGCAGATTTCTTAGGAAAAAAATAATCTAAGAACAGCACTGCTGGATTCAAACTCGGGACTTCGTTTTTTTGCAGTTTTCTCAAAAATAGCTCCAACGATTTCCTTGAAACTGACCATATAAACTACACATACAAAAATGTGCAACTTTTATTTAAAACATTTCTCTGGGAAAATTCGCTTAATGGCATTTTTTGCGGAGCGGTGAGGTTAAGTTTTCCTCTAAAGTGCTATCACAGTTGATAAAGTATAATTGGATGTTAGATTATGTTATAATTGTATCATCCGAACAACTTAATTAGAAATAAATAGATGGCCAAAATTCCGAGTTTCTAGAAAATTAGTAAACAGGATGTGCGCTTTTACTGAACAATTTTCCGACGAATTTCATTAAATTTGGTACACAAACTATAAAATTTGTCAATTATAATTTTGAAAACTGGAGTAAAAGAAAGTTGTGTGAATGTTTCACACCAGATTTTTTTTATATTGTTGTATTACTTATAATTAATAATACTTATAAACAATATTTGGTATCTGAGGATAGGAGCCTCACAGGAGGATTTTCACAGGAGATTATCAATTATTTCGTCAGGATATAAAATAAAAGAAGATATGATGGGGAATATCTAGTGCGGCATGCATGTAATCAACAGCATGAGGTGTCCAGCTGGGAAAGGACCGACCTAATTATCCAAAGATATTTGTTTTGAACTCTCTGCAGTTTTTCATGATTAGGGGAATAAGTGTATAACCAAACTGGAGATTCATATAATTGTACCGTACGTATATATTATTAATATTATATTAATTTTTTTATTCAGGTAGTTCGAATTAGAATTTCTGCTAAGAAGAGGTAATAGACTATACAATGATCCCTAGGGATTTGGCCAAACTGTACTAATTTGCTTGGTGAAAGTCAAGTTTGGAATCCAAAATTATTACTCTCCATGTTCTTAACTTATTTAGCCCTGAAAGGGAAATTTCCATTAACTTTAATAAAATGGGCCCTTATTTGTCTTCTGAAGCGGGTGAACAGAAAAACTTCGTTCAATTGGTCTAATTCTCCATTTTGTTAAAAAAAACAAAAAAAAAAACAGTTTTTTTCAATGCTTTAGACAGATATCTGGAAGATATGTGGAAAGCTAATTTATTGAACATTTATTATTATATTAATAATAATAATATTAATAAATTAAATTCTGGAATTATAGAAGTATTTACAGATTCCATATAAGCCTTCCTAACACTGCTCTAACAAATATAAAGCATTAATTAATACTTACACTAAATACCGGTATTTTCCTAAAATTTCAAAGTTCCTCTTTTACCAAAATATATATATAATATACTAAACCACATTTACTCATATAGAAATGATACAAAGGCCTTTCATAATCAGACTTATGAAGTACAAAACTGGCGGTGAAAAGGAAGTAGTTTTCAATGTTGCCGGATCTGAGAATGATGGTGGTAAAGAGGAACGAGAGGAATATATACATACTGGTAGTTTGTAGAAAGGTAGATGTTACTCCATCCAGTTTAAGATCTCTACTTAATGTTAGGTGTAAGAGAATGTCGGGGATTGTTGTTAATTACAAGAGGTTTATAATAGGGATCACTGTTTTTGGTGTGCACAGAGACACGTAATACATACATAAATACACATAGAAACTCATATATAAATACAACTACAAACACTGGTTAGACACTAGAAACAACCCTTCTTACTCACTTTCTCTTCCGGTTGTATGACATCAAAGGAGTTGATTACGTATATGATTTTTGTATATGTGTGTGTATGTGGGTGCTTAATATGTATGTGTTAGAAAATCTATGTATATATCTGTCATCAGTGTTTTACAACTTATAAAATATATCTCATCTATTTTATAAATTTATTAAATATAAAATAACTTATTCTTTCATTCTTGTAAAGAAATCAAAACAATATGAACTTTCTAATTACAAATCAAATAATATTTTTAGTATATTCATCAGTCTTTATGTTTCATCTTAAATATAAAGTATAACTTTAAACACAATAATGAGAAAATATTAAAGTTAAACATAAACTTTATGGTAGATTAAGTTAAATTTAAACGCAAGTTTCTGGAAAACATAAATTAGAATATTCTTATTTACAAATGTTAATAAAATAGCTAAAACAAGAAATGCAAGTAGGAAATGATGATGGCTGAAAAGCACTGAAAACAACTAAATAAAATTCATGTTGAACAAAACTGTAAAACATTTTTATCTATATTGTATTAAAATAAAAAAAAAGAAGAGAAAATTTATGTTATTTCAGAGACAAATATATTCAAATCATGGTGGAAAGCTCAAAACTAAGGAATAACGAGAATAGATTACAGAAATAGAATAACAAGAATAACGAGACATTTCTAAAGTGAAACAAAAAAAATAATTATTCAAGTTTGAAATCTTCTAAGAATGGATTATCTACGCCAGGCATGGGCAATTTTAACTTGCAAATTTTCACTCAATTGCCTTAACGTATGTGTAGAAGTGATAGGATATAAATTGGCTTGCAACAGACGGTAAGTAATCCACAGGTTTACACTGTAATCCAGTAGACAGCTCCAGTGCAATGCACAAACTTAAATTTTACTATTTATTTGAAATTTAACGTCTGAGTTTCCACAAAAAAGCTTTCAAAATCAAATTATTCCGAAAAAATGATGCAAATAAAATTGATAGGATTATACCTATACATTTAACATCTCATATCTTACAGTAAAACATTGTAGCCGTTTTCAAGCACATTCCAATATACTCAAAATCTACTTTGTCTAAAGTTGCAATTTCAGTATACTGATTTTTTTTTTCTTCAAATCTGAAATTCCAACAATGTTTCTTTTTAGGTGTAGAACTGAAGTGGTACTTTAGAAGGTATGTTGCTATTCATCCAGAAACTCCTATGAATAATGTTAATAAGCATTTATATGTATAGACACCTTTCAACAATCGCTTTGCATAAATTAGTGTTTGTGTATGTGTCCACTGACAAAGTTGGCTTAATTCATTAAATTGTCGAAGCCAAATGCTTCAAAGAGACATTTTTCGTGGTAGCTTGCTTCATTTTGTGGTCATCGACCGGTTTCGGGCGTTCGCCCATCTTTATAATTATAAAAATCGCTTAATTTTAAATGATGTTAGTTTAAATCGTTATTTATTTAAATTAAATTTATTTTATATATTTTATATTTTATTTTGATTAGTTAATTATAAAGTAAATCTCCCTCCAACAACAGAGTTTAAAAATTAGACCCCCCCCGTGTTGTTTCCATTGTAAGAAAAATTTGCCCTTTAACAACCAAAACACGTGTTTTCCCACCCACCTGACCATACCCCTTGACCTAGTTTAAGAGTTTAGTTTTAATACAGTTAAAAACACCAGTCAGTGTGTAAACTAAATTTGCTCTGTGCAAATCTGTGTTGTCACACTGTCTGAAAAACGCATCCTGAAGATGGGCGAATGCCCGAAACCGGTCAATGACCACAAAATGAACCAGGCTACCACGGAAAATGTCTCTGATACTTTCCAGCTCTGCGGAACCAACCACCACACCAACTGCTTATACTTTTAGTTTTATCATCGCCAGTAAATACAATAATTGATTCCTCAACGTCTCTAAACAAAATATGAGAATTTATTGTAATTCACTGTTTTGAGACACCACTATTTCCCACATCGGCGTTACTAATTGAATTAAGACGTTCTTAAGCCTTCAGTTCCTGTTCTTCACTTTCGTCTATTTCGACTACACTTCCATCCAACTAGACACGCGTATGGGTTCCGGGCTAGAATAGTCCCACGGCTTTCTCTTTCCGGCGTAAAAGGCGACTAAAAGAGACCCTCCTCACCACTGTCCGTGGATGGAGGGCGTTTTCCTCTAATTCCTGTTTCCCATTTTCCTTTTCTCCTTCATTTTACACTTCAGGCGGACGGGGCTCTTAGCCGCAATGAAAGCAGCCCGTCTAGGGTTAAGTACTACGATGTTAAACCTCTGGTCCTCCAGGTTGGGGGTTTGTAGTTACGCCAGCTCCCCATCTCCAGTAAGAAACTTCTAATTGCTTTCAAACCAATGGATTTTGGATTCCACCATGTAAGGGTGTTGTGAGGAGATGTTGGTTGTTGATGATGATAGATAAACACCTTAAGATTTGTTTAAGATATGTAATTGATATGTGTATATATATAACTGACTCTCATATATATATATATATATACTGGCCGAGCCTCTCCTCTCTGTGCGAGAGGGGCTGTTTCTCTCCTCTAGAGTGGATGAGTGGTGGGGGTCACTACCCCTACACACCATATGACATATCAAGGTGAGGAAAAAAAAATGCATAGACAGTTTACGAAGTTTAAAGAAAATCATTGGAGTGGTTTTTGAGAAAATCGCGAATAACGTGAAACAAAAAACTACATTCTTTTTGGTGTTGCAATGTTTCCACCTATTAATTTTCCAAAAATAAAAAAATGTAAAGTGTCATGTTTCGAAGTTTAACATTTCTTATTTTTTTTGCCTTGATAAAGACAATATATATATGTCGAAACGTTGGCAAAAATCTAAGTCTTTTTTTTTATTTTTTAAGAACGAATCTCATTCTATCCTCATCCATCATTTAAGAATGGTCGTGGAAAAACTTCCGAAAAATATGCATTCAGTAAATTCGTAGAGCATTGATGAATTTTGTCCGAAACTTTCGTGTCAGATACAATGATGAATACAAAACTAGATATTTTGTGGTTTATGCGATATTTCGTTTTTTGAGATATTTTGTTCAAAACTCACACTCACACACACACACACACACACACAGACCATTCATTAAAAAACCACTTACTTTTTTTATACTCAGGAGCCCTCAAAAAATAAATTTCCGGCGAAAATTCAAAGCGGAAACTTTGACACGACCGCACTAGTACTTAATAATGCTTATTAAGTTAATTCACAAATAATTTTCGTATGAATAAAACTCATCCATTAATAAGTGAATAAGCCTATGATTTTGTTACAACTAGCTATCTCTTTGAGATAAAAGCAGAAAATTCAATTATTATTTCCTGTTCAAGATCAATTATAGTTCTTTATGATCAAAATGAGATAAATGGCAGAGCTCTCTATATTTAATAGGTTTAATTTACAAGAGACTCAATCGATGTTGACCCAATTTTATTAGTAATAATGGAGAAATATAGGTTAGTAGCAACCTGTTTGCCATTGTCGTGAATACTCAAGTTTATACAAATATAATAATATGTAGTGATGTAACCAGAATTTTGAACTTTATAATTAACAAATAGGAAGAAAATAAAAGATCTTTTTGAGAAAGCTATTTTGAGAAAAATTATTGACCAAATAAAATGCAGAAAAATAAAGATTTTATAACGAAACTTATCTTTAAATAAATAAATAAAAAATAAATTAATAAATAAATAGAAGCTATACAATAGTGTCAGCGCGTTGTAGACACCATCTCATCCTCCCTTGAGAGAAAGGAGATTTGCGCTGGAATCTTTCTCGACGTAAAGCAGGCCTTCGACCGAGTTTGGCACCGGGGGTCTGCTCTGGAAAATCAAGGGCATCCTACCATCTACCTATTATTTCATCCTTAAATCCTATCTGTCCGATCGTTGTTTCCAAGAATCGATCGGATCCTCTCTTTCTCCTCTCCATCGCTCTGAGGCAGGTGTGCCTCAGGGCAGTATCCTCGGACCTATACTCTATACAATATACATTGCAGATATTCCTATCCGAACTGACACCCTTCTCGCAACCTATGCAGATGATGACACTGCAATTCTCTCTCCTCATCCTGATCCTGTATTTTCATATAGCAACCTTCAAAGTCATTTAACTGAAATAGAAACCTGGTTCAAAAAAATGGAAAATCCAAATTAATGAAAGCAAATGCCAGCAAATCACCTTCACATTACGCCTAATCACTCTTCCACCTCTATTCTATAACCATGTCCCTCTTCCAACTGTTGATGTCGTCCACTATCTTGTGCTCTATGTCGACAAAAGGTTAACTTCGAATCCCCATAAACGAACTCAAAAGACAGGAACTCACTACACGATACAGACTTGTTAAAAGACTTCTCGATAACAGATCGCGACTTTCAATAGAAAACAAACGACTAATATATACATCATTTCTTAAACCAATATAGACATAAGGACTTGAACTGTGGGGTTCAAACCAGACGTTCAAACCACCAACATATCCAAATCCCAACAATCCAAAATCCTTAGAACCATAGTTAATGCTCCCTATTATGTATCAAATTTAAAACTATCCACAATGTTCTCAATATCCCTTTTCTTAAAGATATCATCAAAATCCGTTACAAAAAATTCCACAAACCTTTATCCACTCATTGCAACCCTCACATTCGTGACTCTCATAATCCACTCGCTGATAATCCTCCCAGACGTCTGCGGCGAACGTGGCCTCGTGATCTCTCTTAATGGATAAAAGTAATTAAACTAGTAAGCAGTGTCACCCTCTGGGTCACTTCTCCGCTCGTTTATATTGTTTTATTTATTTTGTTTTGTCTTATTTATTTTATTTATTGCTCTCATCAAATTTACTTATGACAATAAATCTGTCGGTGTAAATATATATTATATAATAATAATAATAATAATAAATAGAAGCCATTTAAATAAAAAATGCTGATAACCTTACGTAACTTACATAAAAAATCTGGTGAAAATTACTCAAACGATCCTCCCTTAACTACAATTGCATATTAAATGATCAATTTTTCTTCAAACATAAAAAGTTGCTCATTTTTCCTAACATAAACTTAGAAATAGTGGGGGAACACTTACCAAATTACGGACGCAATCTGGTAGAAAGTCGTGATTACGTTACAGTTCACAAGGGCCAATAACATATGAACGTATTTAACATTTGCAATTTAACGTCTTCACACATCCCGCACAACTATCTGAAAATCCAGGAAAAATTCCACTAAAGGTGATTAGATTTATATCTGGGCAGTTATCATTCCAAATTTCAAAAAAAAAAAAATAGTTAGTCGTTTTAGAGAAAATTCATAAAGAAATAAAAAATCAAGGACCTATTCTGTACAGTCGCACTGTACAGAATCCTCTCAGTCGCACTGTACAGAATCCTCTCAGTCGCACTTCCGTTTTAATCGATTTTCTTTAAAAATTAGAATTCGAGCAATGTTTCTAATGTATATTAACATTAAAGAGGTCTTATAAACATCCACACGTCCAACGTATGCTCCTCTGAGTTTTTAACAACGATGGGAGTAAGACAAGGAGACATAGGAAGCCCCCTCTATTTTATTGCCCTCCTTGACGAGGTAATAAAGCAATGCAAGAGGAAGACGCGGCCTATGCTTTTTGGGTACTGGAAGCTGCAACCAATTAAATTTTCCGCATTTGCTTTCGCAGACGACCTTGTGTTGGTGGCGGATAGCAGGGAGAAGCTCCAAGAAAGTTTGAATGTATGGGCAGAGGAGCTTTCTAAACGGAATATGGTCATCAGCCCCGGGAAAACCAAGTGCATGGTGGTTTCAAGGACGGAGAAAAGGATGCGGGTTTTATTAAATAGAAAGGAGATAGAACAGGTCCCCAGCTTCAAGTACCTTGGGTCGATGTTCAGTGAGAGCGGAAGGTTAAAAGAGGAAATGAATGCTAGAGTGGCCGCAGCGGGGAAGCTGTTCTCCGCTATTAATAGGAAGTTTTTAAGTAAAAGAGAAGTGGCCAGGGAAACAAAACTGGCAGTGTACCGCTCTACTTTTGTTCCTGTGCTTACTTATGGTAGCGAATCATGGCCGTTAAAGGAATCTGATCGTAGCCGCCTTCAGACTATAGAGATGAGGTTTCTCCGGAAAATTGAAGGCAAGACTAGGAGAGACCGTATCAGAAACACTACGATCAGAACCGCATTAAAATGTGAACCGCTCTCCCAAGTAATTGAGAGGGCGCAGTTGAGGTGGTTCGGCCATGTAAACAGGATGGAGAAGGATCGGCTACCTAAGAAAGCGATGGAGACCAAAATCTCCGGCAGGAGACCCAGGGGAAGAAGAAGGATTAGTTGGTTGGACAATATTAAGAGAGGGATCGACGGTCGGGGATTAGAATGGGCAGAGTCCAAGAAACTGTCTATGGATAGGGATACATGGCGATCTTTCTGTCAAACCTATACACCGCAAGGTAGATGAGGTTAAAAAGGACTAAGTAAGTAAGTAAGTAAGTATAAACATCCACTATATTGAAGGAAAGCTTAACTATTCCCTTGGAATCACTGAAATAATCTATTTTTTTAAGAAAATATTTCAAATAAAAGTGATAGGCATTTATGTATTTAGATAGTAAACGATATTTAATGAAAATCGTTAAAGTCATTTTCGAGAATATCGCATGAAACTGAAACAAAAAAATCAGCAAAATTAGCACTTCTGGTTGCGGGATTTTGCCCTGCACACTACGTGTGAGATGTGATGGATGTACTGTATTTGACATGATAGTAAACTTTCTTCATTTTACCGTAAGACGAAACAATAATTTTCATTAGAAATTGCAACAATTACTAAGTGGTATGATAAAGTCTATTAGAAAGAACCATAGTAGACTTATCGTTAAAAAATGAAAAGTATAAACAAATTTTTATTCAATGAAATTCCGCTATAGCTATTGTTTTCTCCGGGGGGGCGGGGCGGTGGGTGAGCTTCGACTTCTGAGGTCATTAGCCTGTAGCTATTGTTATTTTCTTCTGACACAAACAAATGGGAAATAAATTGCATAGTTCATATAATACAGAATCGCTCAACTTATGCTAAACCACTGATTGAACTTTAATAGGAAAAAAAAAATAAAAAGGTCAAAAGGAATAATGGACTGGATTTTTGTTGGTCCTATAATATCCCAAGTGGTGACCCCCGTGGGATCCATTATGTACGGTACACGCAAGAAGGCGATAAGACAGCTAACTCCCAAAGGTAGGTGTCGGATTTTTCGACTAAAACCTTAATGTTTAATATAAGTGGCATAACTTCTATTGAATTTACTAACATTCAGAAGGCTAGCTAATATTGTTAGTTTAAAAATTATATTTTACTGGCCTCCATATTCGTACACCAAGTGCGTGAGATTATTGTATTATAAGGGAAATAAAAATATAATATATACTAGCTAGCTAGAACAATAATATACGTATGATAAGTTGATGTTTTATTTGTACACAATATTTTCAGGTTTTCCTTCTGATAGAATGTTGAAGACTTTATTTTTCGAGCATTCTTACAATGTCAGGTTACCTTCTAGAGAAGATTGGTCAAGATTAGATCTGTCTGGCATGATACCTGATAATTATTTCCGGTGTTACACGGACGGTTCCAGAATGGATGGTAGGCAAATGATGCTAGGTCAGCGGAGATCATTTGGCAGTATCTCTTGGTGAATGGACCACGGCTTCCAGACCGAGGTTTACGCTATTCTTTGTTGTGTCTTCTTGGATGAAAGGGTACGTAACACTAACTTAAAAGGAAGAAAGCTCTTCGATTCTTTTAGAACATTCTAACACCAACCTGGAAGGGAAGACACATGAACTCAGCGCCTTCAGCGAAGCTTGGCTGTCCGAGCAGATACAAACACCTTTTAATTTAGTGTCACGTACCCCCTCATCCAAGACACAAAAAAGAATAGCGTAAACCTCAGTCTGGAAGACTGTGGTCCATTCACCAAGAGATACTGCCAAATGATCTCCGGTCTCAAAATAGACCGCAGCTTCAGAACTATCATCCATTCTGGAACCGTCTGTATAACATCGGAGGTAATTATCAGGTATCACACCAGACGGGCCCAATCCACGACTGAAGATAGTTCTAATTGAAAATCAGCATATATAACATTTTCATAAATGATTTGGGATTTGAAGTTCTGTTACGTCATCTCTCTCAATCAAAATAAGATTTTTAGCCACTATTTAGGCGAATCACGGAATAGCACACCAACATTTTGCAATTTTGTTTTGGTTTCATATACATTTAACAATTGAAATAGTTCAATTTAAGATGTCAGATGCCCGCATTCTCTAATCTGTTTTTCTCTGTCACACTTTGAGCCAAATTGTCAAACTTTGAAAAAGATATGTGGCTAAATAAAGTGACCTCAACGTTAATCTGGAGGTAAAAAGTATCTTTTGTAAGTGCCTCAAAATTGTGTTAGCTCAAATAGTGTTTACTTATATCATTGAATGCTGTAGAATATAGTCTGTAAGAGTATTTGCTGGTTTGTTAATGTTAATGCTGGAGAGATTACTCGCTAACGATCCCACTTTGGATTTTCCTGACCACTCCTTCAGCTCCTTTAGCAGACAATATTTGTAAATCCTTAAATACATATCGTAAATTTATTATAATAATAAAACTATAATTTGTCACTTCTATGTCCAATCCAGTGTTCCTTTTCAATAACTTAATCCATTTCTTAAACATTGATTCTTTCTGAACGCTTAGGATGTTTAGATTTCTGAATTACTACAAAGATCGTAGTACCAATTTACAGAAAAAATGTCTGGCCGTTAAAAATTAAAAAATCCTTGAATAAACGTAAGTAAAATGGTGAAAGTCAAGATCACTTAAGTCAAGGTTTTGTGGCAAAAATCAATTAAATTTTATAGTTTCGAAGGGTATTTCAATGAGTAATAAAACTTTAGAAAAAAAACAATAAACATAGAGAATTATATTATTTGTACAAGAAGTAAATTACACGCAACTTACCAATAACTTTTTATTAATAATGGACCAAAAAAAATCCAAAACCAAAGGAAGACTATATAAATATTAAAAGTTTAAAGTAGAATAATGCGTGTTTTTAAACCATTTCGAAAGCTTCATTAAACAATTCCTTTAATAGTTCATTATCCGTACATAATTTTCTTAAACTGCCATCATTCGTGCAACACGCATTTTCTATAAATCAAAACTTATTATATTCTAATCTTTTCCGAACTTTTTTGTATTTCTTCAAAGTTTAGAATCATATGAATCGCAATAATTAGTTAATGTGATGAAATGAAAATTTATGATTTGTACATTGTTAATATGGAAAATCTTTTTTGTAATAGTTTAAGAAATTATATATATTTTTTTCAATTTTCTCCTTAGATTTTTTTTTATTTTTATTTTACATTGGTTATATTTTCAGAAAAATGCTCTCTCATTGATTTGCATTAACAATGTCGCTAATCTTTCTTTCACATAGACAACTTACGTTATCTGATTTCCACGTTGACAAAAGAAATCACGCACTAGCCTCAAACTACTTGAACTAAATAGTTCAGATAACTCAAGCTTAAACGATCCAAACTTTATTTCTTAACTTTTTCTTATTGATTTTTACAACTGCACAATAATGTTACAGGCAATAAGTATAACAGATAACGTGTTCATAATGTGTGCGTTGACTGAAGGCCGCAAGCATACATGACCTGATCTACATGAATGATTGCTATCCAGCGATGGCAGTCATAATTAACCATTAAGGATGGAGTTTCAGAACTGTCCTACAAGGCAACTAATTATGTAAGCAGATGATCGCGAGACCATCGTCGCTTCAGTCGTTGTGATGGGTTAGAGGGAAGACTTGTGGTTGAGAGTGCTTGGATAATGGAATGAGAGGATGACTTGGCTAACGCAAAAACGAAGGGAATTTTTAAGGTCGTTGGTGATAGTTTGATTGGAAATGGAGAAGGGAGTTGACTATGGTGCGTAAAATTTTGGACTGTAGGGATTGAATGCGATACAAACTTAGAAAATAAAATAAAATATCTGGTGTGAATCAATCACACTATTTTCTATTACAGCTGTTTTTTTTTTGTTTTTTTTAATTTAAGGCGCGTCAACATCTATGGTTATTGGCACCTGGAGCCTTCTTAGTGCACTGCCGGCCTCCGGACAGTGTTCTCTTGTTACAGACAACACTTTCCATCACCGGATAATAGTGAGCTGTAGAGGCTCCTAGGAAAAAAAAATCTAAGGGCAGTACAGCTGGACTCGAACCCGGGACCTCCGAATGGGAGTCCAATACGCTAATCACTTAGCTATTCCTTTCCCTCTTACTGCTGTTATTCAATTATTTATAAAATGACAAACTTTCTTTATACTTCAAATTTCACTCATTTGCCTTAACATAAAAATATAGATTTGGAGGGAGGTGAAGTATCTACGACAAGGTATGCGAAGGCCGGCTTGTATTCCGCTGCCTTTAACTTGTCTATCCCAGTTGGTAAGATGGCTACCAACTTTGACGGTGAGATTACCGCCATTAGGGCAGCGCTAAATGAGATTAGGACACTCTCCAAAATGAAGGTTGTACTGTTTGTTGACTCCTAGTCGGCCATTAAAGCTGTTTTAAGTTCCAGCCATACGGACTCTTTGGATATACTGGACTACAGGGGAGCAATTCTGGATCTTAAGGATTCGGGCAAACTGTTGACTTTCCAGTGGATTCCAGCACATTGTGGAATCCATGGAAATGAAGAATCAGATAAATTGCCAAAAAAAATGGATCCCGATTACCACAACCAGAGATGTTCCTCTGACTTATAGTTCCGTGAAGCGTACTGTCCGGATAAACACTGAGAGTCGTGCGAGAGAGGAATAGTATGAACAAGCTGAGGGGAAGCATCTAAGTGATCCCAAGAAATGTGTCCCACACACCCTCCAACGTAAGGATGCCGTGGCTTGTTTCAGAGTCACAACTGGCCACGATTATCTGATGAAGGATCTGTCCAGAATAGGGGTGGCCCCAGTTCACCAACGTGCTGCCTCTGGTATGGAGAAGACATGACGGGCCTTCACCTTGAAGTTGTCCTGCTCTAGAGGACATTAGAAATTCTTTTACTGAAGAAGACCTATCTAAACTCTACTGGGCAGCAAGAAGCCGAATAGCAGCTTCGAAGGCACTGTAAAAAAAAAAAGAAGAAGTATCTACCAAGGCATGTATAGAAGTGATTACATTGTAATAAATTGAATAAACATAAAATTTGAAATTTAACATCGCAGATTCCGCAGAACCCCATTAAAATGGTTCAAATAAAAGTGATAGGCTTATGTTTGTGCAGTTAGTAAGACAAAGCAAAACATTGTAGCCGTTCTCGAGTAAAAAAAAAAAAACATACCGTAAAGTCGCACTACTATTGGGCAACCGATTTTTTTCAAATTTGGAATTCTAGCAATGGTACTTTTCTAGAAAGCTTAATGCTACGGTTCCTCCTGAATCTCCCCCCCCTCCACCCCCCAAAAAAACAATTTCCCCAGAACAATATTTCAAACAAAAGTGATAGATATTTATATATGTAAAGAGTATACGATGTATATAAAAAAAAACAAATGATTGAAGTCATTTCAAGAAATGGGCAAAAATTTGAAAAGAAAAACACTCAGTAATGTTGCACTCTTGGTTGATGGATTTTGTTAGAAATCTCGGCGACAGATGCGGTAGTAGCATATAAATGGAATATATCAAGCTTCAGTTCTCTGCGATCTTTCGTCTTTGACCATTTTAAACAGATCGTTCTCTAAAAACACCTTTTTTTCATGTTCTGGAGGGTCCTCAAGACAAGTATTTCCGGTGAAAACATAAAATTTTGAGAACGATCAGAATATATCTACTTACTAATTGTAGGAGAGAGTAAAATCTGTCCCTCATATTATTGATGACTTGACTACACGCCATTGAAACACGTAGAACAACCCGACTTTGCAATTCCCATCACAACTACTAGTCCCAGAAATAAAAAAAATCCTTCAAAAATTTATTACATTCCCAATTATGTTGCTAACCTCATTAACCATACGAAATTTCAATATTCCATTCACAAATGATTTACTCAAAAATTTGCTTCCTTAAATTCCACTTAGCCACAATAACTCTCGTTGTAGGGGATTATTGCACTGCGACCTAAAAAATCTATTGTGCCCCCCCGAAGCCCTCTCAGAACACTACCGGCCTCCAAGCAGTGTTCTCTAGCTACAGACAACACTGTCCATCATCGGACTGTGAGTTGTAGAGGCTCCTAGGAAGAGAATATCCAAGGGCAGCTTGCGGGATTCGAATCCGGTCTTCCGCAAGCTAGTCCAGCGCGCTGCTAATCCCTACTTCTCCCTCGGCTTACGTCATTTAACTAGGGACGGAGACCCTAGTTTGTATATTCTGTTTGACCTTGTCTCTAAATTGTAAAGTGATGTAGTTTAAGTGTATTGTGTACTATTCTGATGAAGTGGATGAAATACTGAGCTATGGTAACCCGTTGGGTCGCTACTCCCCAAGTAACTGCATGCAACAGATACCCCTTGTGGGCAGAAAAACTCTTAACGAAGCTACTTAATCAGCAGCTCTCCTGATACTACTATTTTGGAGTAGGGCTGAGGAGAAATTGGCCAGGTATCACATCATAGAGTAAATGAGGATGTCATGGTATACCATGGCTGGATAATCCAATCCACATTCCTTCAAATTAATCCATATCCTAATACTTGTTGCCTTTAATTTTTTTGCAGTGTTAAATATCAATTACAAACAAAATACATTTTTCTAATGTACTCCTCAGACCACTTCCGATTTACGCCCAAATAATATTCAGAAATATTACACTTAATTTATTATTGAATTAAAATCTAGTCTATTCAATAAAAATTCAAACTGAATCCAATTTAAATTCAATAAAAATCGGAAAAATATTATTTGTTTATGAAAATTTGTTTTTAGTTTCAAAGTAAATAATAAATTAAATAAAAATAATAAAAATAACAAAAATTCATAAAAGGAAAACTTGACGAATTTATAAAGATAACCACCATACTATATTATACATTCTTAGTTTTCAGTATTCATATCAGAGAAAACAATAACAGAAATAAATAATATTCTCATATAGAGAATATTCTTCGATATTGGTTGGGCCTTGCTTCATACCCAGTAAATTCAGTTCACGGTAAAAAGTAGGATAGTCTTCTAAGTAGTTTAAATATATATATATCATTACAAGCAGACATATATACATACACACATGTACAAAGAAATGTTGAAATTTTTTATTTACTTTCCCTAGGGGGGGGGTTCAAAAAGTTTATATTTTGAACTTATTCTATATGAAATACAATTTTCTATTATTTGTTACTTTCTTAGTTATTCTTAAAACTTTGATAAAGTTTTCTATTGAATTAGTATTAATAAAAAAAATCAAATAAATACAATAACTTTTTTTAGTAGTAGAAGGGTGAGATTCGATTGGTTACAAAGATAGCGCGGCAGTTTTGATCTTATTAAACCCAAATTAATAGCAGTAGGTGATCAGAATTAATACTCGACTTAGTAACCACATTCCGCGTGCTCCTACTACTAAATAAATATAGAAATGAATGAGAAACATTTCTTGAGAACTGAATAGTCAAGGCTGAAGATGATCTTACTGAGAAAAAAAAATGAAATAAAACAAAATAATCATGTATATTGTAGATTTACAGCTTCACTGTAAGCCACATTCTTGTTTTAAAAAATTACTTCCTGCATTAGATTCCTAAGAATAATTTATTTTTAATTCATAACAATTTAATACACATTTATTTCACAACATATTGTCTACAGGAAATGTACGGTATCATTAACAATTTAAAGAATTTAATTTAAACTATTTATTATCATGTCTAAATAATATTCTCAGAATTAAGGTATTTTTTTTTTAACCTAGATTTTTTTTTTTATATTGTGTTAAATATAGAATTTTGTCTAGATCCTGCATATTTATAATAAACGTATAGACGGCTTGGTGTAGTGGTTATGAGAATGGGCTTGTAAGTCAGAGGTCCCCAGTTCGAGTCCCGCATATATCCGATAAATTTTATACCAGTTTAAAAAATGTTATTAGTAAAGTAAATGCTTCTGCCTCTGCCCACGAGATCTACTTTAGTAGTTGTACGTTAAGAGAGCATGAAAAAATTTGGCATTACTTTACTTTATAATAAACAATCAGAATATTCACCAAAAATAGAAGGGGGTTAAGGAGAATACTGTGGTTATTTAACAAACCCGAATCATCAAAACTATATTTAAAAAAACATTCATTTTGAAAAGAAAAAAAACATTGTACACCCAGATTGTCCTATCCATAGAAAAGTTGCATGCAAGCTATTTAGCAAATTATTTAAAATCTGAAATTATATATTGTGTGTATTTATGTCAACAAAATATTACAAAATAGAAAAATTGCAGGATCTCAAATTTGCTATCGCTTAAGGTTACTACTAGGGAATCATTTTTTAGTTAAAAACCGTTTGGCAGTTAATACCAGCAACCAGACTTATCTCTTCAACAAACGGAATATGCTATGAAATACAAAATGGCATAACTTTTATTTGAAACATTAAAAAAAATAATAAATAAATAATTATGCAGAATTTGCGGCATAAAATTTCAAAAATTATGCGCTCATTTCGAAAATTTGCCGATCCCTTCCTGTATTGAGAGAGAAGTAAGAAAAAATAAGAAATTCCTCAGATAATTTCTATTTGCAATAAATAAATAATACATTTCTACTTACAAATAATCTTGTATTAACCCTGCTTGTATTTCACATTTATTTATTACTTGTACAAGCTTTTGACTGTCCATAAACTTGCCTTTCTTCAAAATTTATCTATTCTTATTAGGACAGTATACCCTGAAATAACTTATACCACCCTAATAAAAATGACTTGATAAAACACTGAGCCTACTTAACAACACTATCTAAATTTAGTTATAAAGTATTCTTCAAAACATGCTATTTATTATACACTATTTTCTAATGTCTAATCATAATTTATAATAATTCCATTTTATCTTTAAACTCACACACACACTCACATAACAACATAACCCAACACACAGTCAACAAGCCTAACAAATGTGAGTGTAACACAAAACATTACGTTGAAGTGAACTCTCTTACATGAACTTGGTGAATTTGCTCTGACGATGCCGGATGGAAATCCGAAACCGGTAAGGAGCAAAATGAATAGGCATACTACGATGGATAAAAAATATCAGAAATTACTTATTTATTCGAAAACTAATCATTATAAAAATTTCAAGTCAAAGAAATGTACATAATATGTTTGTTAATCTGTCTCAGACTTTGACTTAGTAATTTGCAAGTCACCAAAAAGGAATGTTAAAAAAAAAAAAAAAAGAAAATGCGAAAATAGAAATAAGTGGTAAAGGGCAAAAAACTCACAAGCAGAATTAGATCAAATTTTTCATGAACAAACAAAAAAGAAAACACTAATTACACTGTTTAATCAAAATAATTAACAAATAACACTACAATTGTAATAAAATGTATTAACAGAGTGGAAAAAAAAAACAAAGCAAAATGAAAAAGCTGCACAGTAAGTATAAAACATTTGAGAAATTCACTAGTTTGAAACAGTAAAAAAAGGCAATCGGCCAAAACTGTGACACACACTTGGCACTGTTAACACTTTAGTGAGAGAATGAGAAGAAGAGAAAGATATATATATATATATATATATTTATTGTCAAGGCTTCCTATAAAGTTTTTATCATTTAAAAAAAATATAATTAAATAACAGAATGAAATAAATTATCCATATAATCATAATTAAAATATTTAAATACAATCAAATAGTTTGGAATATATAATTTAAATATATGTATTGTACCCAGTAATAAACTATTTAATAATAATTGTAAACATTATAATTTAGCCGAAATAGTGATGGGCTTATAGCCAGCGTTACGTTATGGGGGGTAACGACCAGTTTATTAAAGCAAACAAGGAATTTCCTTAAATATTTCCTCAATTATAGTGAACAGTATTTTTTTTGTTTTTTAAATAAAAATTAAAGTTCACCATTAAAGTTATTTGCAATTAAATATTTTTTCTCGTTAATTTGAAACAATTAATTAAAAAAAAAAATCTGGTGTGAAACACTCACACAACTTTCTCTTACTCCAGTACTCAAAATTATAATTGACAAATTTTATAGTTAGTGTACCAAATTTAATGAAATTCGTCGAAAAGTGAAAACACTGTCCAGTAAAACTGTCCGGTTTACTAATTTCCTTGAAACTCGGAATTTGGGTCATATATTAATTTCTAGTTATTTCAATTTGGATGACAGAATTGTATAATCAACTGTGATAGCATTTTAAAGAAAAACATAACCCCCCTCCCCCAAAAGTCCCCTTAAATGAATTTATCAGGGGAAAAGTTTCAAATAAAAGTTGTAGCTCTTTATATGTATAGTTAACAACGCTGGTTTAAAGAAAATCGTTGGAGCCATTTTCGAGAAAATACCAGAAAACTGAAAATTATATTTCAGTAAAAACGCACTTCCGGTTATCTATTTTTTTTCAAACTCGGAATTTCAACAACATATTTAATTCTAATTAACATTATTTAGATGACAGAATTGTCTAATATACTGAAACAGCAGTTAAGATGAAAACCTAACCCCACCCCTCCCCCAGAAGTGCCCTTAAATGAATTTTCCTGGAGAAATGTTTCAAATAAAAGTTGTAGCTCTTTGTATGTGTAGTTGATATATCAAGTTTAAAGAAAATCTTCGGAGCCATTTTTGAGAAAATTGCAAAAACGTAAAAAAAAACCAACTAGTAAAGTGGTACTTCCGGTTGAGGAATATTGACACATAACGCACCGTCAGATCCCATGGTGATACCTAAACGGAATATCAAGTTTCAACTTTCTACGATTTTTCGTTTTTGAGCTATGCTGTTCACATACACATACACACACAGACCATTTGCTAAAAACCACTTTTTTGGACTCAGGGGACCTCAAAACGGATATTTCCGGTGAAAACTCGATATCGAAAATTTGACACGATTACAATACTTCCTCTTACTAGGAGTAAGAGAAAAAAAAATCACTCATTCATTAGTTTTAATAAATTCCCTCATACTATATTTCACAATCTTGATTAATCACAATTAAATGATTACTCCAAAGTACTAAATTACCTGTAAGAAAAACAGTTATAATATTACGCTCAAGGTCAGTCGCACACAAATAAAAAGATCATGTTTTTAATTGTAATGGCCAAAAACGCTGAATATCTTAAAGTTAATGATCTATAAAAATCTGGCATTCTTAACACTTTAAAAAGAATTTAATTTAAAAATAGTTTTTGAAATATCAATTTAGGATTATATAGAAATGTGACTCACCAGTTGTGTAAAAATTTAGAAGCTTGATTATTCAGTTATGTTATAAAGAAGAGAATATTTACTATTTAGCAATATCGTTTTTTGTTTCTTTTTACTTTCTCTTACTCCCTAGTAAGAGGAAGTATTGTAATCGTGTCAAATTTTCGATATTGTTTTCACCGGAACAATCCATTTTAAGGCCCTCTGAGTCAAAAAAAGTGGTTTTTAGCAAATGGTCTGTGTGTGTGTGTGTGTATGTATGTGAACAGCATAGCTCAAAAACGAAAAATCATAGAAAGTTCAAACTGATATTCCGTTTAGTTATCACCATGGAATCCAACAGTGGGTCACCTGTCAAATTTCCTCAACCAGAAGTACCACTTTACTAGTTTTTTTTTTACATTTTTGCGATTTTCTCAATAATGGCTCCAATGATTTTCTTCAATCGTGGTACATCAACTGTACATACTAACAGCTACAACTTTTATTAAAAATATTTCTCCGGGAAAATTCATTTAAGGGCACTATTAGGGGAGGGATGGGGTTATGTTTTTCTCTTAAGTGCTATCGTAGTTGATTATACAATTCTATCATCCAAACAAAATTAGTTAGAAATAAATAGATAACAAAAATTCCGAGTTTCAAGAAAATTAGTAAACCGGAAGTGCGCTTTTACTGGACAGTTTTTTCATTTTTCGACGAATTTCATTAAATTTGGTTTACAAACTATAAAATTTGTCAATTATAATTTTGAGAAATAGAGTAAGAGAAAGTTGTGTGAGTGTTTCACACCAGATTTTTTTTAATGTAGAAAATTCCTTGACTTTTGGAACCACTTAAAGTTAGGTAATTCACTGTAGAATCTTGTTAACAGAATGTGAAACTCTTGTTCACAGAATAAGTAATTAATTGCTTATTACGACCCGAATCAAACTGAATGCCAGTAAATAAAAAAACGTACTTTCATGCTTCTCCTTGGACAGTCTGCCGTACACGTTTTGATGCTTTCTTTTGTTCTGGCTGAATATGATCTATCAGACCGTGGCAAGCCAGTTAGTTACAAGCTTTGCTGCAGGTAACGTTCAGATAAGCGAAATCGTTGATTCCGAATTACTATTTCTTACATGTCACCGAAATACTCTTTTAGTAACGACAATGGAGGAAGGGATTAGCTCAGTGGTAGCGCGCTGGACGAGCACGCGGAGATCCCGGGTTCGAATCCACCGTCTACCCTTACGATTTTCTCTTCCTATGAGCCCCTACAGCTCACTGTCCGTGATGGACCAGTATTGTCTGTAACGTTAGAACCCGTTCCGGAGGCCGTATTGCACTAAAGGCCTCCGGGCGCAAATTACCCAGATGTTGGAGACGCTTTAATTTAAAAAAAAAAAAAAAAAAAAAAAAGTAAGGAAATGGGATTTTTTGATTTTCAAAAATTAAAAAAAACTGTACTATTTACCCAGATTTATCGTTTGTGAATTTGAACCAGATTACTTTTTTCTCCCAACCTTTCTTTATTAAACCTTAAAGAAAAGTATGTAAAAAACAAAAAAAAAATTATCAAAATCAAAAGTTATAATTATTTTAATTCCCTTCGTGACTTATGGCTCCAACTGACTTCCATCTATTCCCAAACTTGAAAAAAATTTGTGGGCTGGAAAAGATTTTGGGTGAAATGAAGTAGCGATAGCAGCGGTAAATGGATATTTTGAAGACCTTCCAGAATCGCACTTCAAAGGCGGAATCCAGTTATTGGAGAAACTAAATAGGAGACTACATTGAGAGAAATAAATGCATTTTTAAACTAAAAAAAAAATCTGGTGTGAAACACTCACACAACTTTCTCTTACTCCAGTTCTCAAAACTATAATTGACAAATTTTATAGTTAGTGAACCAAATTTAGTGAAATTCGTTGAAAACTGAAAAAACTGCCCAGTAAAAGCGCACTTCCGGTTTACTAATTTTCTTGAAACTCGGAATTTTGGCCATCTATTTATTTCTAATTAATTTTGTTTGGATCATAGAATTGTATAATCAACTGTGATAGCACTTTTGAAAAAACATAACCCCACCTCTCCCCTATAACTGCCCTTAAATGAATTTTCCCAGAGAAATGTTTCAAATAAAAGTGTACATTCTTTTGTCTGTGGTAAGTTTATAGAATTCGTTTCAATTCAAGAAATCGTCGGAAGCCATTTTGTTGAGATAATCGCAAAAAAGTGGAAAAATTATTTAGTAAAGTGGTAAAGTAAACGCACTTCCGGTCATCCGATTTTTATCAAACTCGGAATTTCAACAACATATTTAATTCTAATTAACATTATTTAGATGATAGAAATGTTAATAAGCTGAAATAGCACTTTAGATGAAAACCTAACCCACTCCCCCATTACTGCCCTTAAATGAATTTTTCCAGAGAAATGTTACAAATAAAAGTT
>JAAEAF010010122.1:0-23352 GCA_011037195.1 Triatoma infestans
TTAGAAAGGTTGAGGAAGAACTTGGAAATTACTAGCAAAACTGTTATTACAATTCACAATACGATAACTTACGAATGTTTTAGTGCAATATATTCTTTTGTATATCTTTGTTTTTCTTGGTTATTCGACAGATTTAATTGTAGTCCAACTTTGCTTTGTGCAGTGATTTTTACATTTTGACCTGACCAAAGACATTTAACACAATACATTCTCTACTGTGTCTAATCATTCGTCATTTGCACATCCATAACTCTAGGAGCGAATATCAATCTGTTACTCACTAAGGAAGTTACTTCTATCTAGTTATGGTATAAATCCAATTAATTTATTAAATTCTCTATTGGAATTATATATGTAAATTGAATACTTATTAGATTACAAAAATATAGAATAATTCATTTACCAGTTAAATTGGAAACTGATCACTATTTTGGGGGGAGTTAAGTACGTAAATTGAGTGCTTCTTAGATTGCAAAAATGTAGGGGAATTTTGCACCTAAATTGAGATAAAAAGACTACTGGTTCCACTAAGTTTTCCTTTCTTTAAGTAATTTGTTTAATTGCACAAAACAATTAATTCGATAGAAAATTTTTTTTTTTTTTTAGAAATTACATTATCTGTGTAGGATCAGCTTTCCACTGTGGTGGAATTAGACTTACTCCTGTAAAAAGACTACAGAAAAATACTACGGTAGTAAGATATTACTGCGAAACTCCGCAAACTATCTCTAGAGAGAAATTACTTTTGCTCAAATAAGAAGTGTTTAAACATGTATAACATATAAATTCCAGTTAAATTACTAGTTTTAATAAATGCGTATATACCGCAATTCTTGCTTTTATTTCTTACATGTTAAGCTCTAAGATACGCACTTTCGCCTTTTACAATTTTAACTGCAAACTTACAGTAGTTATCTCTAGAGAAAATTACTTTTGCTCTAATAAAAAGTGTTTAAAAATATATAAGTTCCATTTAAATTACTAGTTTTAATATGTACGCATAAATCGCTATTCTTACTTTTATTTCTTACATGTCAATTTGTAAGAAAGGCACTTTCTACATTTCTAACCGAAAACTTACATCTCTTCTTTGCAAGAATTGACGGAAATATGTGTGTACATTGAGTACGTTTTAGATTAGAAAAGTGATTAAATATGTGGAATTTGATATGTAAATTGAGATACAACAGTTATTAAATCTCTGGTTAAACACTAGCTTTTTTTTTTTTTCCTTTCTTTAATTGCATAAACAATTAGTTCGACAAAACATATTATTAACTATTTCGTCGTACATTGCGTTAGATAACAGATCCAACGACTTTAAGCAGTACCAAAAAGAAAACGATATAGTAGATTCTATAAATATAGTTGATCGATAAACAAAACAAAAAATTATCTTAAAAAGGAAAGTGGAGATTTAACTCATAGTGGAGTCCTTTGTAATTAAGTGTTAATCGGTCATCGGCAGAGACAACATGGGCTCGCACAAGTGTTAAGTGTTTCTCAGCTCTATGGAAGAAAAGTAAAACCTACTAACGAACGATTTGGACTATTAGAAAACTTGGACAACTTAATTACAAATGATTGTGTAATGTTTTTTTTTAAAAAAAACAATAAGGACTGTTCGGTTATTATCGGCTCTGTAGTTCGGCTGTCCTCGGTGTGTTTTGTATAATAGGCTAAATAGATTTTTCTTAAAGAAGGAAAATGGAAATTAAATTGTAATTGCTTACCAAAAAACCTTACACAGGTAAGTGACTCATAAATCAATATACTGTATTAAATGTCCAATATACTTGATCGATAAAAATAGATAAGTATGGTGTATAAGAAGGAACCATAGATTAAGTTTTAGTTTATTGTTTACCAAAAAAAACTCATCTGTTTACTAAAAAAAACTAAGTATCTGTCTAGTGATTAAATATGCGGAATTTGGTATGTAAATTGAGATACACCAGTTATTAAATCACTAGCTTTTTTTCCTTTCTTTAATTGCATAAACAATTAGTTCGATAAAACATATTATTAACTATTTCATCGATAACAGGTCCAACAACTTTAAACTGTGCCAAAATAAAATAAAATAACCGATATATTGGATTCTATAAATATATAATGATCGATAAAAAAAAAGAAAGGAAAATGGAGATTAACTTGTAAATTGCTTACCAAAAACCTTACACAGGTAAGTGACTCATAAATCAACATACTGTATTATATGTCAATATACTTGATCGATAAAAGTAGATACGAAGGAACCATAGATTAAGTTTTAGTTTATTTTTTACCAAAAAACTTACATAAGTATCCGTCTAAAAAAAAAAAAAACAAAAAAAAAATAAGTTAATATATTATATTGCAAACATTGTTCATACATAGAGGTTAATAAACTTTTGTACGAATGGAAAAATACAGGTTAATGAACCCTGGCCTGGGGTACGTGGGGCAGAGCCTCTCTTTAAGTCTCTGTGTATATATTTTCTATATATATATCTATAGAGTGAGAGAGAGAGAGATAGAAAGTATATGAGAGAGATGAGGAAGAAGTATGTGGGTGAGGTATAAGGATCTAAAGAAAACTACTATTGCCAAGTTACCACTATAGCTGAGTGGTGTAAGTGATGGACTTGGATGACGAAGGTTGTGAGATCGCTTTTGCTGACCTAAGCAAAAAAAAATTAATTTTTAATATTTCTTCGCCTACAGGAAAAGAGGAGGGGGAGGGGGTGGGGGAAAAGTTGGGAATAGGTTGCGGGTGGGGAGGGGGGTTATGTGGTGGGGGAGGGGTAACTAGGGCGGTGAGGGGGGTGGTGGATCATGGACGGGAGGGTTGCGAAGGTAGAAGGCGAGGGGGTAGGTGAGGGAGCAAAAATCTGTCCTGGAACCGGCAAACATATACTACTCCTGTCTTCCCGAACACTTCCTAATAACCCTCCTAGACGTCTTAAAAGACAATGGCCTCGTGATCTCCTCTCAAGTGAAGAGAGTGAATAGTGATTCTTTATAGTTTTGGAGTGTTACCATTGGGTAGCTTCTCCACTCATTTTGTAATGTATGTTCTTTGTATGATTGTTACTTATAGCGCTATCGCGCTGATTGTAGCATGAATAAAGATTAAAAAAAAAAAAAAAAAACAAATCTATTTAGCCTGATCATTTAAGGCCTCCTACTCCCACACTTAAAAAAAAATATATACATTAAATATATTCTTAAGGGGCGGCAATTTGTCTTTTTGTCCGGGCCGACGTAACCACTAGAGCGGGCGCTGATTTATATTGAAAAGTACTTTACTAGCGCCCCAGAAGCCCCCTTCCTGCCTTTTTTTCGTTTTTGAGATATTTTGTTTACTATCACATTCACACACAGACTATTCGCTAAAAACAATTTTATCTGACCTCGCTACCTAGGGCGCTACTGGCTGTAGCTTCCCATTTTTTCTCACGACGCTGGGACAACGCCAACTTTGCTCTCACGGGAATCCCCTGAATTCATGCATGAAAGGCGAGTGCGCTAGCCACTAGACCAACGCGTGAAGACCTGAGTAGAAGTAAGAGAAAATAAAACAAGGACAAAAATTTTGTTCCACCTTTTTTTTGGTGGGCAAAACAATCCTATAGCAAACTCCAATTTCGGGCGAAAGTTATTTTTTTTTGTTTATATTTTATTAAGAAATCCACAACTATACAAACAGTAATAAGTGAATATGATGGTAGGCATATAAAAGGGCATGAATGTCTTGTTAGGAGATGCCTCCCAGTGGAGGTACTCCCTAATTATTACTAAAAAATGCTAACAAGAACTTAGATGGTCGCGCGGCGTTTCAATCTCCTGGAAGGGTTGTGTGGAATAGAAAGAGAAGAGAGTTGTTGGACTAAAGGGTTAGAATGGTTGGATATGAGGTCATGGAATTTCTTGTAACGTAATTTTATGAAGTGATGGACAAAAGGGATTTGAGGTCTGTGTGAAGGGTTAGGTTAGAAACATAGAACGGGGCATTGGTAATTCTTCTGAGGGTTTTGGATTGAAAAGCTTGAATGATAGGAGTTGGAATGCTTGGTCGAACCCCAGACCTCCAGAGGTCCAGAGGGGCTTTATAATAGTGTTGTATATAAGACTTTTGTTTTCAAAGGAAAGTTTAGAGCGTCGGTCAAGTAGTCTCGAGAGAAATTTGTAAAGTCTGTTTAGTTCAAGTCTTTTTAATCGTGTATGCGGATTCCAAGTAAGTCTTTTGTCTAGATAAATTCCTAAATATCGGACTTAGTTGACTGTCGGTATTATGGTCCCATGAAGGAGGATGGGCAGGAGACTAGCGCGACGGAAGGTGAAGGAAATGCATTTGGTTTTAGTGGGATTGACCTTTATTCTCCACCGGATAAGCCAGTCTTGTAGAGAAACGATATGGGATTGTAGTGCACGGGATGCGGAAACAGGATCGGGATTTGGAGCAATAACACATATGTCATCAGCGTAGGAATGAAGGATTGTTTTTGGGTGGGAAGGGATATCTGCAGTATAGAAAATATATAGGAAGGAGCAAGGACACTGCCTTGGGGTACACCTGCATGGATTGGAAAGGTAGAAGATCTGGAGGAGCCAGAACGAACCCAGAAGGAACGATCAGACAGGTATGATTTTTAGGATCATATAGTAGGTAGAGGGAAGGACTCCCTTGAGCACAACAAACCTGCATGCCAAACCCGGTCAAACGCCTGAACGATGTCCAGGAAGACACCAGGGCATACTACTTCTGCTCAAGGGCAGATGAGATGGTTGTCAATAAGGCGGTGGCACTGGTGAATTGTTGAGTGGGAGCTACGGAAACCAAGCTGATATTTGGAAGGAAACCTTCTAAAAGAGGAAAGATTCGTTTGAAGAGGAGCCGTTCAAGCACCTTACTCCATGATAGGTAGTAAACTGATTGGCCGGTAGGATGACGGAAGATGAGTGGGTGAAAGTTATAAAATCGAAATTCTATCACTTCGGCTGCCAAAGTTTATTTACTAAAAACATGGGTATTTAAAAGTGAATATCTAGAGCTCAATGTGTTCTGCCATTTTGAAGGATCAAAAAACAATTTTAATCCTTTTGAAATTTTTATTTATTTTGTTTTATTTGAATTGAAATGAACAAAAGAACTTTTCAGAATAATGAAATCAATTGGAGTGGAAGTACTTTTGGCCTAATACTCATATATTTGAACGTACATCGGTTATATTCAAAGAAATAAAATGAAATCCTTTTATTATTTTGTATATATTGAATGAATTAATACAGTTAGAGAAGTGAAATGTAAATATTACAACACAAAGATTTTAAATAAATCTAGCAATAATGAAATATATTGAAATTCAGTATCGTTTGATGTAAAGAGAAGTATTGCGTTTCTAAGAATGGGCAAGTCGTTCCATTTACAGCAATCAAAGTAATAGAATCAATAAGTTGTCTACCAATTACTACAAAATTCCCAGCTAATCCTTATTTTCCTTTTCATCAGTCAAATCTTAATGTAATCTAATTATTTCCACTAAATAACGCAAAATATTATTTAATGTATTACTACAATGGTGTGAATAACATAGATTTCCTTCTACTACAATGAATACAATATAATCGGAAAAATTTGTATTTAAAATTGTTGTGTTATAAACGTTTAGATGGGCTTGCCATAGAGGGTTATCATGTAAATCTGAGACGCAACTAAAGCTTTTAGCGATAGTACAAATATTAACCTAACTGACACGTCCCCAGTAGCACTTAAAATTAGTTATTCAAGGAAAATAACTATGTTGGTGTAGTGGTTATGAGCATGGACTTGTAAGTGGGAGGAGTCCAGTTCGAGTCCAGCATATAACTGCTAAATTTTGTTTAAAAAATATTAATAGTAAAGTAGGTGCTTCCGCCCCCGTCCGCGACACCTAATTTGGTAGTTGGACGTTAAGCCCGCCTGAAAAAATAGGCATTACTTTACTTTGCTGTTAGAGAAGTGAAATGTAAATATTACAACACAAAGATTTAATAAATCTAGCAATAATGAAATATATTGAAATTCAGTATCTTTTGATGTAAAGAGAAGTATTGCGTTTCTAAAAATGAGGAAGACAGGCTTCCAAGAAGCAGGCTATCACGGAAAATATTTCTGATGTTAGGTTTATATCTAGCAGTTAGATTCTGTGGGGATTGGCTATCAAGCCTTCGCTACCGTAACCCCTATGGGTCTATTGTTGCACCCTCAAATTAGAATATTACTTCGAGTACTGTCTATTTAATTAGACGTAGAAGTCTGAAGAGATTTCTTACAGCTTGAAGGTTTCAGTTTCTCCTTTCCATAGAGGCGAACACTCAGCCACATAAGCACTTCACAGTACGTTCAGCGCTGTTTCTTCTTCTTCCCGAGAAAATGCCTACTCATGCTATCTGTTGTCACATCCATGCGATGCATGTTCCTTCCAATGAAGCTCTCCAAGAAAAGCTCGTTGCGGACCTGAACGCACGAGTTCCCAGAGAAAAACCTTATTTTAGCTACTAATTTTCATGGGATACTCAAGCACTTCCTCCAACAGTTTCGAAATGACTTGGTATGAGCTCGTAGAGAAGCTTCACTGTCAGAGAAGATAACGACTTTGTAGTTTTGTAACCCCGGTGTTTTTTTTTAATCTTAATAGCACAGATATTTACAGCGATTAGCTCTGCATGAAAGACCTCGGCAAGCTTGCCTAGACTTACCGAAATATCCCCTCCCCCCACGGCTACCACCCCATCTTCCATTCTGGTGCCGCCCGTTTACCAACACCTAAGTTTGCCGGTCCATGCTTGTCGAAGCTATATTTAAGAGCTCTGAGATGTTATAGGCTTAAATCTATGTCATTTCAATATAATGTACCTTTTGTTCTCTATACTCAGTCATCTGGAAGCAGATAAGAGAATAAAAGTTGCAAAAATACTGGTTTCAAATTTAATTTGTCCATCGGACTGTGAGCAGGTCGTGCGTTTCATAGAATTTTTACTTTCTCTTTCTGCTAGTAAGAAGAGGAAGTATTGTAATCGTGTCAAATTTTCGATATCGATTTTTCACCGGAAATATCCGTTTTGAGGTCCCCTGAGTCCAACAAAGTGGTTTTTAGCAAATGGTCTGTGTGTGTGTGTGTGTGTGTTTGTATGTATGTATTGTGTTTGTATGTTTGTATTAAACCGGAAGTGGGCTTTTACAGAACTGTTTTTTTTCAGTTTTCGATGAATTTCATTAAATTTGATAATTAACTATAAAATTTGTCAATTATAATTTTGAGAACTGGAGTAAGAGAAAGTTGTGTGAGTGTTTCACACCAGATTTTTCTTTCATATATCGGGTGTCCCATTTAAACGGGCCACTTTTAAAATAACTATTAAACGAAGAAAGATATTAAAAAAGTGAACATAACGTTTATTGAAGTATTTGCGCTCTGGTTTATGATGCTGTTAATGTTATTTGATTTTATTGCCACCTTACATCTAAAATCGGTGATTGAAAGTTGCGATTTCCTTTTGACCCCCACTTTTAACTACTGTATTGAAAACTACTATAAAAATTAAGAAAAATGTCGTTAATTTCACTTCAATATTTTAAACCGTTACAGAGATATTCAACCATAAAGATTAAATTTTCTTCATTTTTTCCTATTTTTCTGTTTCGTAAACTAAAATAATAGCGGATTTTCTCATTAATTTCAAATAAATAAGAGAGTTCAAATGCTGATAAAACTTAAAAGCTATTTTAAAACCATAAGGGACATAAAAATCCAGGTAAAACATCATTAAAACAATACAATATTCCACTTTATTTACAAAAATCGATAAACAAATATTTCCTATTTATACTGGGGTTAAAACTGGCGATCTGCCGAGGAGAAAAGTGAATGAGATGTTCAGTAGCTTCTGGGTAGGGAGATAAGAACTGCTGAGCTGGCCTTCTAGATCGCCAGATTTAACCCTTCTTCAATTTTTTCTTTGGAGATATCTCAAAGAAAAAGTTGTCAGGAAACCAACAACTCCAGAAGCACTTAGAGAAGACTTAATCCAAACCTGCTTAGCAATTTCGGCAGGTATGATACAGTTAGCAACTTCATCTGTTGGGCAACGACTGCGCTTGTTCCGGTTAAACCGAGGAGGTCATTCTGAATAAATGGGAAATTTTTTTTTATAGATCTTTGTAAATTAACTGGAATATTGTTTTTTTTTTTTTTAATGATGTTTTACCTGATTTTTAAGTACCTTATGGTTTTCTAAAATAGGTTTTAAGTGAAATATTGAAGTGAAATTAACGGCATTTTTCTTTATTTTTTTTTTTTTAGTAGTTTTCAATACAATAGTTAAGAGTGGGGGGTCAAAAGGAAATCGCAACTTTCAATCACTGATTTTAGGTGTAAGGTGGCAATAAAATCAAATAACATTAACACCATCATAAACTAGAGCGCAAATACTTCAACAAACTTTATGTTCACCTTTTTTTGATATCTTTCTTCGTTTAAGTGTTATTTCAAAAGTGACCCGTTTAAATGGGACATCCTGTATACTTTAGTTTTCGTAATATTTTAGTTTTTAAATCAGTATCCGCTTAAATATATGTATACAAATATATTTTATTTAGCATTTTAATTTAGTTAAATTAATAATTATAATAAAGCCTAAATTCCTGTATTAAATTCCTTTATTCAACTATCATATTATATAAAAAAAATTGGAATAATTTCTTATTTTATTTTATTTTACCTTATCCGCCATGAATGTTGGAATACAAGAGTGTGGAATTTCAGTTATCTTCTTCATTATCTGGCAAAGGATGATTTAATGTTGTAGACGTGACACAATGCCGTCAGATGCCTTTGTTACTTCACGAACAGAGAAAGTATTTTATTGATTTTTTTTTTTTTACACAAATAACCGAAATTCTTTGATTAAAATTTGTTTGGAAATTCTTTTATAAAAAAAAAGAACTTTCATTCTTTTATTAATATTACAATCGTCCTTAAATTAATGTGATTTGTGCGAACTCTTGTACAGGTTAATGACACTAGATTAGATTTGGAAGGGATTGAAATAATACGAACCAATTTTACGCTTACTAATTATTAAGTATCTGTAATAATTTATTTCGACATACAATATTAATCACTCTTTCAGAAGGTGAATTACCATTAAAAAATTATCTAGGTTGTTGGATCTACAGTGCTGATGTTGGGCCTACCATCAACAAGGATCTCTAGACATGATATTATAGATTATATTATCAGTTTACTTTTTAACACAGACCTGTGCTTAGTAAGAATGTCCGAAACTGGACGATAAAAGCAAATAAATTAGAAAAATAATTTGTTAAGGGCCACAAATATTTTGGGATTTGATAGGATAAAAGATGTTGAGGATTTACACAAATTCTTTGTTACTCTAAACATATTTTTTTTTTTACTTCAACTCCTGGACCTTTTCTTGATAGTACAGGAGGACATTGATTAACATGTATGATAAATCCTATAATTTGTTGAACAGTTAATATACTATATTTATCATTTTGGTAACGATCAATTAAATATCAATTGGCATAGGATATAAGAAGCAAGACTTGCTCCTAAATGAGTGGAAACAGTTCTTTCCTGAGATGAAAGCAGAAAGATATCCTCAGGAATTATGGGTGCACATTTATACTAATGGTTCTGCTGACCCTCTAATTCAACTGAAAGATTTGAAGGCAGCGTGCCAGTGGGAAGAAGGTCCACAACTTTGGAAACTGAAATTACCACTGTAAAAGAGGCAGCAATAAAGCTCAGCAGCAAATGCCTCAATAAGAAGCAAGTCGTGTTCTTCGTGGACTCCCAAACCGCCATACTCGCCCTGGCCTCTAGTAGTGGGGATGCATGTGGATTAGTTAACACTACTAGAAAATTATTAAACCAGTTAATATTAGAATGATGGAGAGTTGTTCTTTAATGGTTGTCTAGCCACTGCGATATTCTGGGCAAGAGCAAATAGACAGGCTAGCAAAGGAAGGTTGCCAGCTTCCGCAGCAGGCCCAGCAACATTTCACCAGACGATTACAGAAATAAATAATAAAATGAAACAAAAGGTAGAAATCGTCTGGAAAAATAAAGCTACAGGAAGAAGATGGGAGAATTTATTACACGATCCAATTCCCGATGACCTTCCATTGCAGAGACTTCACGGCGAACTTCCGACTGGCCACTGGGAACGAGTAGCTGCAAGCCCACCTCCACCGAGAATAGGAGTTAAACCATCTCCCATGTGTCCGCTATGTGACAGCGGTGCGGAAATGAATGCTGCCCATCAAATGACTTGTGCCGGATTGCATGACGAAGGTTTCTCACAGTGGAAACAAAAATCAAACAGATATTGGACTGCCTACTGGAAAAAAAACTTTGAACTAAACAATGAATTAAAGTGAAGACAGCTCGTGATGCATATTTTGTAATATTCATCAAATACAGAATATTATATACTTTGGTTGGTGTATAGCCGGAATTAAAGGGATTTCGGTTTAAATGATTGCAAACTGTAACTAAAGTGAAACTGTAATTGAAATTTGGCACAAGCCCGCCTTACATAATACTACCACTTGCAGGACTCTTGACTTTTTTCAGACGCTAATTAGTTTTTAATTCTCCTGCCAGATCTTTGTAACGGCTGATTGTAGCTGAAATTGTTTTCTGGACATTTTCCAAATTCAGCAGAAGAATGTCTGGTATGATGTGCGTTATTGTATGATCTGTGACAATTTGTTTGTCCCAGTACAGTCTGATGCGACCCTTCGCAAGAACGTTCTGAGGCTTATACTTAATCTTCCCCTTCTATACTGCTAGTGTGATGTAGGAGTTCCCTTGCAGAATCTTGAACAAACTGTTCTGACATTATACAGAAGCTGTCAAGCAGAATAGTCATTATACAAGCAATATGCTCCCTACTGTTCACTAAATTCAAATGGTATTTTCCTAGTGACATATTTATAGCTGGTTAATGCTTGGGAAGATATTCTGTTTATTATTAATACATTTTTCTCAGCATGGCTAGGATAATGATACCTCGTGGCCCAAATGCAAGGGAATTATTTTTATTTTTTTAATTTAAGGCGTCTCAACATCTGTGGTCATTTGCGCCCGGAGCCTTCTCAGTGCACTGCCGGCCTCCGGACAGTGTTCTCCCGTTACAGACAACACTGTCCATCACCGGACAGTGAGCTGTAGGGGCTCCTAGGAAGAGAAAATCTAAGGGTAGCACGGCTGGATTTGAACCCGTGATCTCCGCGTTACTAGTCCAGCGCGCTACCACTGAGCTAATCCCTTCCCTGCAAGGGAATTATTATTATTATTTTAATTCGAGGCCCATCAACATCTATGGTCACTGGCGCCTGGAGCCTTCTCAGTGCCTTCGGACGATGTTCTCTCGTTATAGACAGCTCTGTCCATCACCGGGCAGCGAGCTGTAGAGGGTCCTAGGAAGAAAAAAAAAAAATCTAAAAGTAGCATAGCTGGACTCGAACCCGGGTTCTCCGCGTGGGTCCAGTACGCTAAACCATTTAGCTATTCCCTTCCCTTGGGAATAATAATTATTATTATATTTGAAATAATGTCCATTTCTGTTATCAGAACATAAAATTTGTCTAAAATTGCCTTCATTGATTTTTGTTATGATCCTAAGGTAATCACACTACTCGAATTTTAGACATGCATTTTACAATAACATTAATAAAAATTCTTTGAAAACTCTTAAATGATTTATATTATTTTGCAACAATGGCTGCAATATGGCCGTTGTCAAGAATATAATGGATCAAACATTCCAAACTGCCAGCAACATACAAGCATTGTAATTAGTTAAATTAACCTTAGGAAATGGAGAGACGTTGTCATAGGGTTTCAGCGGATGAAATGAGAGGGTTAGATTGTAAAGGAGAGAAGGGTAATTGGAAGGAGGGTATAATATAGTAACAAGTGTTGCAATTCTGCCAGCAACTAACCCTATAACTAATTATTGTAAACCCTAACTCTACCAAGACTAGGGGGATGTACCCCATGCTGACGTGCAATCGTACAACAGAATTAAGTTACCTACAATAAACAGTCAATCAAAATGCTGGTATATCCAGTACAAACCATAGATTATCAATAGATAAATTAATATCGAACATGGGATATGAATGGTAAACATCTTTCGAAGAAGTACAAAGAGTCTCAACTGTCACATTTTTTAATGGTTTTAAAAAATAGGTTTTTTTACTAAAATATGTTAACTTTGAAACCTTTTAATGCAAAAATTATCTTCAAAAATCAAACCTTATTTTGTAATGTGCCTTATGACCTTTAGTTTGTGGAAATATAGAAACACGTAAAAAATTTACAAAGGACCCATTGTGGTTCAAACAAACCGACTTTAATATACTAACATTTGAAGCGATGAAGGGGTACCTCAGAATGAGGTGTAAGGGAGAATAGGTGAGAACCTTTCGGGGGATCAGACCAGGATCGAGGATGAGATTTGGCGAGTAAACCGATTTCTGCTATCTAAACTCGTTGAGACGAGCAAGAAATGGGGATTTGAGAGGGATTATGAAATCAATATTGGCAGTACAGGGGATGATAACTTCATGAGGCCAACGGAGGCCGGTAACGGCATTATTCGCTGTTATTCAGATGGCTCTAGACAGGAGGGGACTGGCCTGTTAGGAGCGGGAGCATGGTTGCAGGGGTGGGTAGAGGGAGTTCGGTGGCCTTGGGTGATTTGGCCACTGTCTTCTATCCGAGGGGTGGGTATTTTGAATGCTGCCGCCTTGTGGGGGAGTGGCAGGGAGAGATCAAAGAGGTGCGGATTTTGATAGCCAGGCCGCACTGAGGGCTTTGAGCGAGCATGGTGGAGCTCGAAACTAGTAGGAGAATGCAGGAGAAGGCTTATCGCTTTTGCTCAGGGGGGGTAAGGTGCGTCTCTGTTGGATACCCGGACATGGGAGAATAGAGAGCAATGAGAGGGCGGATCAGTTGGCTAGGGAAGGATCATCATTACCATTTGGTGGTCCTGAACAGCCCTTGCTAAGAGGTTTCGTGACAAATAGATTAGACTTTGGGAGACGAGAGTCTTGGAGAAATGCTGGGGGGGACACGCAGGGGTGCCCCCAAGCTAAAAGATTTATAAAAGGAATTAAGCAGGGAGTTTCAGAGTATCTCCTGTACCTTAGTAGGACAGGTCTGAGGACCTTAGTGGGGGTAGTGACTGGACACACTTGGGTGTCTAGTCACTTGTTTAAAATAGGGAGGACGTCTAGTTCCATTTGTCAGAATTGCGATGACGGAGTCAGGGAAACGGTGTATCACTATTTATGTCAGTGTCCCCATTTTGCTGGGTACAAGGTTTCGCGTATTTGGGAGGGTACCACTCTCGCAGGATTGCCTGGGCGAGTTGGAGTTAAAGGATATCTTGGGATATTGTAGACTGACTGGTAAGCTACCGGGGGAGATTATTTAAGGGGATGATATGGGAGGGATCGGGGGGATAAAAGCCATATAGGGTTAGGTCCCACGCCACCAGGCACCCGGTATAATAATAATAATAATAATAATAATACTAACATTTACGACTTTGTTACAAATGAAGAGCCTTTTTTGGGGGGTGGAAGAGACTTTATTAGGTTGCGGCCGGCATAGTTCAAAAAGAATTACACATCTGTTCACTGTTGTTAGATTTGATCGATCGAAGTAACCACTTTTTTAAAAAAAAAAAACATTTCACGAAACTACTATATAAAAAAAAGTAATTTTTGTCAGCCAATTAATAATAAATGCAAAAGAATGACTGAAAAAAGTTACAGATTGAATCATTTGTTTTAATTCTGAGTAAGTGTTATAATTAGTGGGAATAGATAGATAGAGAGATAATAGCTTTATTTACACAAGAAAATAAGCTACAAACATTCAAAAATTAATCCTTTTCTTCGCTTTACCTAATAAAAACAAAATTGACTTCCAAAAGGTAATTCTGGCATGGTAATACCGTCTGCCAGAAGTTCATTTTACTTTTATTTTATCATTTATCTGTTTATTTATTTATTTGTTGTTTTTTTTTTCAGAGTTCGTTACCTTGTATTAGTTTAGTTTTCATTTTTGAACTGTTACTATATTTTTTTGACATTTATTTATTTATTTGTTTGGGGGGTGGGGTGGTTTTTACGCATAATAATTAAATTCTTTTACTAACAAAGCCACGCTTCACAATAATAATTGCAAAGTAGTTTCCAGTTCTTTTCAATTAATGGAAATAGTTTGTAATTTAACTATTGTAAAGACACTAGAATAAACTCGTGTTTACAAATTTCGTAAAAAATATTTTATTCAATTTATCACATTTGTTATTCTAATATATTAAGATATATTAGATGTTGTAGTTGGTTCCGCAACTGGAAAGCAACAGAGATATTTTCCGTGATAGCCTGCATCTTTTTGTGGTCATCGACCGGATTCGGGCGTTCGCCCATCATCAGAATGTTTTTGTCAAAAACAATGTGATAACATAGACTTGCACAGAGCAAATTTAGTTGATATATTCCTTCCTAGTGTCTGGGATAGTTCATGAATGTAATACATCGGGCGGCTATGGCTAGAATTCGGATTTGTCTATTTATAGGCAGGATAATGCGGTTAACTACGTCCAGAAGTCGGAAATCTCTTATTATTACTCTTTAGTGTATTAACTAAATTTGCCCTGTGCAAGTCTATGTTATCACACTTTTTTTGACAAAACATTCTAATGAAGAGCGAACGCCCGAAACCGGTCGATGACCATAAAAAGAAGCAGGTTATCACAGAAAATATCTCTGATAAAATATATTCATTTTTTTATTTATTTATTTGGTTATTTTTAATCGTTCTTTATTACTTTTTAACTGCTTTATGTATATTTAATTGTTTTTAATTAGGTATATATAGAATTAAAATGACGCAGGGGGGGCGGGAACTCCAACGCAGACACTGCAGCCTATCCATTGAGGCTTACGAGTATTGTGCCAACCCCCTAATGTCTAGTAGAGGAATTCCTTCCCTCTTCCCTACCAGTCCTTCTTGCAGCACTACTCCTCCGATCTCAACGTGCCAAAGATCTCAAACAGCAGGTGAGAGGTCGCATCCTCCTATTCCTGACATAGTCTTCACATAGGCTCCATTAACCCCACCTTGTGCAGATATTTTTTGAACCTACTATGCCCTGTAAACAGGTCCGCTATCACATAAATCCATGTGATACCTGCTTACACCCAGGATTTCTCTCATTCTTCTCTTACACAGCCCTGGCATAACAATTTTGCCGTCATTTTTTGTCCCAGTGCTTAGCCTCCAGTGGCGACTATGCTCTCTCCGTGTCCAATCCCTCAGAGACATCCGCACCATACTTTTATCTATCCCCAGAATAGATTCCGGCCCACAGAATGGAGTGTTCGCTCCATTCCTGGCCAGTTGATCGGCTAGCTCATTACCGTTTATCCCCTTGTGTCCCGGCACCCATACCAGCCGCACTTTATTGTGCCGGGAAAGCAACTCCAGGGAGTTTCTACACTCCCCGACTAGGAAAGAACTGATTCTGAAGGCCCCAAGTGCCTTCAGACCCACCTGGCTGTCGGAGTAGATGCATATCTCCCTATTCCTAGAGTCCATATGTAAATTCTCCTCAGCCACAGACCTTTATAGATATATATATAAGATAGACCTTCTTTTTTTTAAATATTTGAATTAGTTAATTATTGTATATTAATCATTATAATCATGCATATTTAAAAAAGAATTTTTTAAAAATCTTAACTTTATATTTTACAAAAAAAAACATTGCTGAGACCTATCTGGACTTACGGAGCTGAACTGTGGGGCTCCGCGAAACAATCCAACATCCAGAGAATCCAATCCTTTTAATCTAAAGTCCTTCGCCATATTGTCAACGCTCCCTATTATGTCTCAAATGTAACTCTCCACAAAGACCTCAGTATCCCTTTCGTTAACGAGTTAATCCATACACGTTTCCTTGATTTCCACAATAACCTAGTGTAATGTGTAGACCTTTGGGAAGAAATATAAATTATTTTAGAATTAAGTGAAAAGTATTAGTTAATATCTATGTAATATTGGTTGTTACTTAGTGTAAGTCCAAGACTGGGTTTTTACGAAGGTTGGGAGAAACAATAGGAATAGTTAGAAGGGTAAAATACCTGTACTACAAGAAAAGGGAATTTCCCTTTCTTTCTTCCTTGAATGGAGGAGGGATGATATATATAGAGAACCTAAAATAGGAGAGGATCAGAATTGTTGTGGTGAAGAAAATCATGCTCAGTGGAAATTTATAAAAGAGTGTCGTGGTGTTTGTTATACGAGAGTTAAGGCCCAACCTTCAGCTTAAAAACCCTTATAATATTGTAAGTTGTACAAATTAATATAGTTACTGCTATAGTTTAAAGAATAAGATTTTATTTGTAGTCTAAATTGTGTAATTATATGTATTTGTTTTTTATGGTTATTTTCTAAGTATTTTTTATCCTTTACTCAATCCAGATGAACACAGATCTCACGAGATCCCTTTAGAGAAGAGTTAAATTAAAATTTATAATTATTTACTATTCTGAATTTCTATTTTAAAACCCCCCCAATTATACATAACATTACACTAGAGACTAATCCCAATCCCACTGCACAAGCCCTATCATCATCAACCCATCCTGACAATCCTCCACGTCGCTTGAAACGACGTTGGCCACGCGACCTCCTAAACAAGTAGCTCCCTTTCAATATCCTGAGAGTTCCAGCATTGGCTGGGCTCCTCTCAATATGCCTCTCTGATTGTGGCGCTGAGTCCTAAAGGATACAGTGCATCACAGTCTGTGATGAATTCCACATTTACATGATGTATTTATATATACAGGTTGTACATAAAATAAATAAAAAAAAAATAAAAAAATATTTTACAAAAATATTCGAAAGCTTGTTTTTTAAAAACTCAGTTTTTGTATAAACCCTAGTGACAGCCACATTTAGTTTGAATTAATCCATAAAGTCTGCACGTAATATTAAGGGCGTTAGTTAATCAATAATTTTAATTTTATGGAAATGTTAGTTTAACAAGAATTAATTATTAGAAATTGTTAAGAGCGGGATTGCTTGAATATTTGAAGAAAAAGTCAATTATTTCTTAGCCCCTGTTTTTTTCCACAATATATTTTGTCACTATCAGGGCAAAAATACATATGTATATGTAGAGAGTAGAGTAAATTAAAGTTGATGTTGTTGAAATGAAATGTTTATGGTTATTGTCATGAACATTTCATCTGCAACTACGAGTACATCAATTTATATTTCTCTCTATAAATATTTCTGTCTTGACAGTGGTAAAATATATTGTCGAAACTTGACTAGAAAATATTCTCTCTTTTTTTTTATTTTTTAAATAACCGAATTTCGCTTAAAAAATCCATCAATTTTACTAATAGTCTATAAAATATAATCATTAATTTAAAGTTTAATTACCTAACAATATTTAGATTTGTTAAACATATTAATAAAAAAAAACTCAAAATGATGGAACATGAGATCATATTTACTGATTTAAAGAAAAAAATTATATTACCAATCCGGTTCGCAATTAGTACGGATTTTGGATTCAGTTAGTGCCAGCAAAAATTCAGACAAAGCAAAAACATGGCTTACAAAATCTGGATGAAACAATTAAACAAATTTCTCTTACTATAGTTATATGATATATGCAATTACGACATATGAACCTACCCCCAATGCTGGGTGTAATGGGATCCGAATCATTCTAGATTCAAATGGTATTATTATTATTTGTCTGTGGGGAGGAAAACCCTACGCTATCCAAAGCCTCACTGGGCCCATATAGCTACCCCAAGAAAAAAACAACAACAAGCCGGGTCTATACAAAAATCCAGACCCGGATCTAATCCATCTAAGATTCACCGCAGTCCGAATAAATCGGACAATAACCTTAAGCGGAAATAGCCTAAGCTCTTCCACAGACATCCTATTCCGACCAAAGGTCCTGAACCTAATTTCCTCACAACCCCAGCAATCAGTCATAAGATCGATGGGTGTTTCCTCCTCTGTCTCACAGACTCTACAAAATGGATCCGGCATGAGCCCCATTATGTAGAGATGTCTCCTTAAACCACAGTGTCCAGTAAGAGATCCAACCAGGTGCCTGAGAGCGCTCCGTGAAAAACACAGCAACGTCTCACTAATGGCCTTGTCCGGACCCCCGATGAGCATTTTGGACTGCCGAAAACCAACTGAGCTCATCCATAAGGATGAATGCTGTGAAGCTGTCCATGTCTGGAAGCCTGACAGACATGTGCCAGAATAGACGCCACAACAGCAGGTTCGGGACCAATGAAAGGAAGAGAGGCGCCTAATTTGGCAAACCTATCCACCTCCTCATTCCCAAAAATTTTCATGTGACCTGGCACCCAGACTAGAAGCACATCCTTCAGAGAAGAAAGCTCTTTCAGCCTTTTAGAACATTCTAACATCAACCTGGAAGTGAAGACACATGAACTTAGCCTGGCTGTCCGAGCAGATATAAACACCTTTATTCAAATGGTAAGTTGTTTCCCGCTCAGGCCAGACTTGGAAGGGTAGAGTTTGCGTCATATAAACAGAGCTTCAGCCGTACAGTTCAGGACAGTTTACGACAGTACCTACATCCAGTCAGCAACTTCTCTACTACCAATTTCTCATTATTCAGCCAATCTGTCTCTTTATATTTCTCTCGCTACCTAACATCTATTTTACTGTAAAGTCCTTGCCGTTTGTGTATTCTATTCATTATACAGTGTTCAGTATATCATCTAGTTTATTTCTCTAAAATCCATTCTCTCTAACTATCTCTCCTTCTATCATTAATTATACCTGGGTACTTGGCATGGGGGCGGGTGTTGGTGTAGTGGTTATGAGCGTGGACTTGTAAGTGGGAGGACCCCAGTTCGAGTCCAGCGTATAACTAAATTTTATATTTGTTTAAAAAATGTTAATAGTAAAGTAGGTGCTTCCGCCCCCGTCCACGACACCTAATTTGGTAGTTGGACGTTAAGCCCGCCTGAAAAAATAGGCATTACTTTACTTTACTTTACTTTTACTTGGCATGGCAGTTTAGAAAATATCCCAAATGACCAAATTTCAATAATATTTACATCAAATTTAACGTTAGATCATATTAGATTATGCTGGGGGGAGGGGGTGGCTATTCAGCCTAGGCCACCGCGACCCCTAAGGGTCTATTGTGTCATCCCATAGGCGGAACTAGTCGCAATTATTACCTGCGCCGCCGAAATAAGAAAACGGTGAGTGCATAGCTCCATAACTGTCATTTATTCGGATAGCCAGGCTGTCCTGCGAGCAATTAACTCATGGAGATCAGCTCAAGGCTGGTGTGTGGACTGCCTAGGCGTACTCAGGGAAACTAGTAGCCGTAATAAGGTTTTCCTGGTGTGGGGAACCCGGCCACTCGGGTCACAGAGGCAATGAAGACGGCAGATCGCCTAGCCTGAGAGGGTTCCATGAAGGCCCTCATCGGACCTGAACCATTCTGCGGCATCGCAAGGTGCCTAGGAATGCATCCGATGCACACCGATCACGAGAGTGGTGGGCTAGAACCTCAGGCCAAAGGCAGGGGAAAACGTCTCTTAAATCTTCCACTACCCCACATCTACGTCCAAGGCGTTGCTAGGGCAATCGCAAGCCTACTGCATAAAGGACAGGCTCTCATCTATCCTAGGCATTGTGGGAAGTATCAGGAACAATATGCGAGAAGTTGGAGCAGACACAATCTTGGGCCAGCTCTCCGGTACAATGACTCCTATTACGACTTCCAAAATCCCTTCAAAGTATTACACGTTACTCCTAACCTCCAAAAAATCAATTCTTCCGAAAGAAAATGTTACAAACAAAAGTATTACATTTATACTTGTCCATTATTGTAAGTTTAAAGGTTTTTTTTTAAATTCTCGGCCCCCGTCTCTTACAAAGGAAGTATTTCCAGTGCCAAGGTCGTAATATTTATCTCTGCAAGATGGAAATAGTAAAGAATGTATCCATCTTATTAAAGAATGAAAATAGAAACACCTAATGTAGAATGATTATTATTGTATAATTATGATCTATTTTCAATTTTGAAACACTTTTCATTTTCCACATGGCAGGATATATCCAGTTTAGAAATATATAATACTCTTACTATAATAAAATGGATATAGGAGATGAATATGAGGATAATAAATGATATAGTTCCGCCTAATGAATGATTAATCATGAGAAAGCCACTATTGTAATAACGGCCGTTATTATCATAATATGTCAAACATTATCATAATTAAGCATTTCCTTGTAAAATCATGACCATATTATGTTAATACATTAACGCTCTATCGATAATCATTTAATTTTATTATAAAATGATTTAAATTTGAAATAAATTAATCATTCTTGAAATGGTAAGGGTGTGTGGGGGAGGGGGCTGTCATAATAATTTAGAATATTAATTAACCACTAGCTATTACAACTAACTATAATAAAGGTTGAATGTAATCTCAAATTTTAACTTGTTTTGATTAGACGTGAGTTCGCTTCTGATACGATAATAAGTTTTCTTGATGGTTTTGGGAGGTATATTCGTTCAGCTTCATTGAGGGAGCTCATTTTTTTAAGGCATAATGTTGAATCCGTTTATTCTTCTTATTATTATTGCAATCGTTACTTATTTAGGCATTCAGATCTATATGACAAATACAATTAGGTAATAAGAAAATGAAATTAAAACATAAGAGCATGAAACACGTTTTAGGAGAAGTCTCATAAACTTCTTATTAGAGTGATCAACATTACTTGAAGAAACATGGACATGGAATCAGCGACATTTCAGTCTTCTAGGGTGTATTGTTTAGGATAGTGAGGGAAGAAAGCCTTTGGATAAGAGGATTAGATGACTAGAGATAGTGTCATGGATTTCTTTTTTACGATGCGATTTTACTAGCTAATGTGGTCCGCAAGGGATAACTGTTGCATGCAGTTACTTGGGGAGTAGCGACCGCACGGGTTACCACAGCACAGTACTCCATGCACTTCATCAGAACAGAACACAATACACTTAAACCACATACACTCTACACTTTACAGACAAGTACACAAAGTAGGGTCTCTGGCCTTAGTTAATTGGCGAAAGCCAAGGAAGAAGGAAGGGATTAGCTTAGTGGCAGCGCGCTGGACTAGCAACGCGGATGCTTGGATTCCAATCCAGCATGCTGCCCTTAGATTTTATTCTTCCTAGGAGCCTCTACAACTCACTGACCGGTGATGGGCAGTGTTGCCTGCTTGGAACGCTGTTTGGAGGCTAATGGACAAAAAGGATTTTGAGGTCATATGATGGGTTAGGTTGGAAACACAGTAATTCTTCTGCGAATTTTTGATTGTAATACTGTAGGAATTGAACTGCTTTGTTGAACTCAAAACCTTGCATTCGTGTGTTCAAAAGAGAGCAAGGAAACTGTCTTGGGGAACAGCGTGGGTCGTGAAGATAGAAAGCAAACCCAGAAGGAATTGTGAGATTAAATAGGACTTTAGATCAAATAGTCGTAATAGAAAGGACTTATTTGAGCTTCCACAACAAGCCCGTGTGCTAAATCTAGTCAAAAAAGATTAAGTAAGAATGAAATGGGCCGTTAAAGAGTACTAATTAGTTTGCAATGGTATTTAACAGAGATAATACAGAAGATATTTATAAAAGTATCTTTTCTTTGGTTTATCATCAATTATGGTTTAAATCTAATTATGGTTGAGTAAACCAATGGCCAGTCTTATTAGTAGGATGCCTTCTAATTCAATATACTTACGTCTTATTTACATAAAATTAGTCAGCAGCAACAATCTCCCGAACTGTTCAGTATGTCATGCCACTGGATATTGGTCTGCCAGAAATTTAATTGCTGACAAGTAAATAGTATCCAGCGTAGGATAGAAAAAAAAAAAAATGTCATTGAATATGTGGAACATATAATTAAGAAATGTCCTCGTTTATTTAAATGATAAAAATACTTTGTTGAAGAATAGTAAGGATTTAAGAGATTCAGTTTCTTTTGTATGAATTATTTCACCAGGAATATAGAGGTGTATAAAGTGATTTTTCGATTTATAGAGGTTCATAATCAAAATTTATGTTGTCAAGAAAAAAATAACAGTAATGACGAAGAGCATTACTAATGAATAATGATTGAGTAACTGGCTTACAACGACAAGCTAATACCATAAAAAATTAAAAAGCAGGTAAATATTCCGAGCCAGATAAATAACTAGAGAAATGGTATAGATTTAAATACTCCAAAAAGGATATAATAATAAGGAAGAAATGTGTATTGGGCTGTAAACATATTCACAATGATTGAATAAACCTCAAGGAATCTAGCACATAGCATCATAAATTGAGAGGAGAAATATGTCATTTGTACGAATTGAATGAGATGCGTAATAGAAAAGGAATGCGGCATCTTCACTTTTAATAAAGAGAGTTATGAAATCTATCTAATGAATTCCTGAGGAAAGCAATCACTTTAAGCTAATCTTTTGTCTAATTAATTAATCAGAGATTTTTTTTTTCCACCATTTTTCCCAGGTAACCATTTAATTAATTAACTCTGTCAGTGATTTAAGTTTGATAAAAAAAAGAAAGAAGGAAACAGGTTGAATTGGAATGTATTTGAATTTGTAAAATTGGGACCTACTTTCTTACTAGCAACTCAATAATTTTTTACTCTTCTGTGAAGGTGTTGGCAATAAGCCAAAAATACTTCTCCGCCAGTTATCCACTTGCTGTACTAAAAACGCTTACCACAGAAGAAATTAACAGTGGGAAAAGAAACTAACCAGAACGAACAGGACACTGGGTGAGAAATTACTGCAAGTCCAACCGTAAGATTTTGAAGTAGTCAATCGTCAAGCGTGAAGTTGCACTTTGTCCTAAGGAAGCCTTATGTTACGTCAGGTTTCAGGATGATAACAACTACTCTTTTTCTAAATATGCAGCATAGTGCTCAAGAAGAATAACCAGCCAATGAGATTATTTTATACTTTAAACCAGGAGGGGAGGGATGCATTATTATTATTATTATTCGCAGAAGGGGAGGGCAAACCCTACGCTATCCAAAGCCTCACTGGGCCCATATAGCTACCCCTAAAGAATAACAACCACTGGGACTAGAATGAAAATCCAGGCCCAGGTTTTGACCATCTAAGTTTCACCACAGACCCAACAAATCGGACCAAAACCTTAAAAGGACACAGCTTA
>JAAEAF010010122.1:25101-35595 GCA_011037195.1 Triatoma infestans
GCAACGAAAGAGAGTAAAGACAAGAGAAACAAACTCAAACCACTCTCTCGGACTGGAGTGGGAGAAGAAACTGTATAAATATAGCGACGGACAGTCCATGGGAACACAGTTCGATACAGTTGAGGACAGTTCAATACAGCCAATCACTACGTGTCATTACCCATTTACCACTCTACCTTAAACATTTCTTTATTGTAAAGTCCAGGCAGTCTGTGTCTCTTAATTAATATAATAGTTAACCAGTGTTAACAAAGTCAATCTCATTTCATCAACCAGACAAATTCTATCCACCTAACATATCCATTATAAATACTTATTTTTTATACGTACATAGGTCCATAAGTGACGGCACGGGGAGTAGGGTTATATTAAATTTTATCATATTTTGATAAGATCCAATTGGCTGTACTAATTTCTAGCCCACCCAATTATTGGAAAATGTATGTTTTATACTTTTTAAATTGTTGGCGAGTTTAGTTATGGAGCGATTTTGTTATTTCACTCAAAAAAGAAATTAATAATAATCATAATAATAATAATAATAATAATCATATAAATCAAACTTATACAATTTTGAACGCTTTGTAACCATTTTTTTTTTACAGAAGGTAATTCAGAAGTCTTTCTCTGAATAATAAAGCAATATTGAAGTTCTAACGCAACGCTAACCAGAAAGGAAAGAAAATAATTTTGTTCTGACAGTAATGCCTATCTTTCAGAAAAATAATGAAATAGAGTATGTAAATTTAGTTGAATTAGAGGGTATCGAGATATTACCAAAATCTACTTTCAGCCACTTTCTTGTTTCCGCTTAGGTTTAACATCTATTACGGTCGAAACGTCCGGAGTTTCAAGAGTTTTGAAAGCTTAAAGCGGAGTTGGAGGAGCTTAAAAAGAGGGTCTAACAATTGTGTAGATCAATACTTAAAGAGTGGTACAATAAAGGAAAATTAGCTGGGGAGAGGAAAATCAAACCGAGGTTTCATTAATTACTAATTAAATAATATGCAATTAAGAATTATTGCACAAAAAATATATATATATATATATAAAATTAACATTCAGAACCAAGTGTAATAAAAATTAAAATTAGTCATAAAAAAAAAAATTATATTTTTGTGTTTTATTTATTTCAAACTTAGAATGGACTAATGAATTTGGCAACACCCTTTGAAGTAATGCAATCTTACTTTGGACTGTAGTCTGAGGGAATGGAAAGAGCTTGAAGTCGCTACTACACCCAACTACTGGGCAGGACATACGACTAATTAAGGGATTCTCTACATCGCTAGCTAGCTAGCGGCTACAAATGTGTCCACAGTTAGTTCCATTTGTGGGAATGTTAAAACTTTGTTAGCCAAGAATTAAAATACAACATCCCAGAAGTGAGAAAGAAACAGAATACTTCTTTAAGATCCTAGACAAGAGTATGAAATCTTATACAATCTAAAATAATTAATCAAAACTTGTTCTAATGTTGTACATGAATTTTTAGTGACTTTATTTACCATACTGGTACTGTACTAAAAACATACAGTGAAATAACTTACCGCTATAATAAAAATAAAAAAAAAAATCTGGTGTGAAACACTCACACAACTTTCTCTTATTCCAGTTCTCAAAACTGACAAATTTTATAGTTTTTGTACCAAATATTATGAAATTCGTTGAAAACTGAAAAAAACTGTTCAGTAAAAGCGCACTTCCGGTTTACTAATTTTCTTGAAACTCGGAATTTTGGCCATCTATTTATTTCTAATTAAGTTTGTTTGGGGTGATAGAATTGTATAATCTATCATCCATTTATACTTTATGAACTATGATAGCACTTTAGAGAAACCTAACCTAATAGCACTTTAGAGAAAACATAACCCCCAACCCTCCCCCGTAAAAGTTCCCTTAAATGAATTTTTCCAGAGAAATGTTTCAAATAAAAGTTATACATCTTTGTGTATGCTTAGTGCATGTGGGGGAAGTTTCAAGAAATTCGTTGGAGCCATTTTGGAGAAAAATGCAAAATAGTGAAAAAATTATTTAGTAAAGTGGTAAAATAAACACACTTCCGGTCATCCGAATTTTTTCAAACTCTGAATTTCAACAACATATTTAATTCTAATTAACATTATTTAGATGACAGAATGGTCTAATAAACTGAAATAGCACTTTAGATAAAAACCTGAACCCTAAGATAAAAAACCCTCCCCTAAAAAGCCCTTAAAATGAATTTTCCCGGAGAAATTTTACAAATAAAGTTGTAGCTCTTTCTAAGGGGAGTTAATATACCAAAGTTTAAAGAAAATCATCGGAGCCATTTTTGAGGAAATCGCAAAATGGTAAAAAAAATCAACTAGTAAAGTGGTACTTCCGAAGGAATTTTGACAGATAACGTACTGTCAGATCTCATGGTGATACTAAACGGAATATCAAGTTTCAACTTTCTACAGTTTTTCATTTTTGAGTTATGCAGGTCACACACACTCCCACACACAGACCATTTGCTAAAAAACCACTTTTTTTGGACTCAGGGGGCCTCAAAACGGATATTTCCTTTGCTTTCTCTTACTAGGAGTAAGAGAATGTAAAAATATCTGTAGGACGCGCTGATAATTTAGCAGTCATTTTTTACTCTTTTTTTTGTTACAAAATAAGTGAAATCAGGGAATTTAAAAAAAAAAAAAAATTGCTGATGAAACCTAAATACTCTGAAATAATTTTTAAAAATTTAGGAAAAAAAAAGAAGTCTATTCTTATACAATTATTTTTTATTATATGTACAAAATATGTAAGAAAATATAAGAGCTATATGTAAAGAGGATAGTTTGCATTATTGACGCTGCGAAAAAAAGGAGGATAATTATCTATCCTTTCTCTTATCTACATATTTTTTTTTTTTTTAAGTTTATTTATTTATTTAATTTGTACAATCATCTTAACAATTTATATATATATTTTTATACAAGGTTGGTTTAGTGGGGACCCGGGGCTAATTTACATAACTATTGAGCAAGCAGTTTCTAGGGTAAACTCTACCACAGATGTAGGGCAAATCACTTGTTTTAAAAAAACAAGAATAATGACTTAGAGAATGGCACTTTAATTTCACTGCTATACCTACATGTTATATGACTCCAAAGTTTTGAGTTTGCGCCAGACGCATGTTTATAGACTATTTTTATATTTGGTAAGAAATATTCCAAATTTTTACATGATCCGGTTAGTAACAGGTACAGTGGTACAATCAATTTATTGACATTGTCTTCTGACTGCATTGTAATCACTACGTCTGTATTTATGCTAGTATAACAGTAAACATTTTACGTTTAAAATTAAGACAATTTTATATTTGTATAAACTGCAGCAAGACCAAGTGGTGTCAGTATTTGACATCAATGTTTTGTTTCACTCACTCAATGTATAAATGCACACACAGTGTATGAATCTTTTTTTGCACGGACAAAATAAAAAAAACGTAAGCTCGCTGGCAGAAAAATCCATCAATCTTCACGCTAGCATTCAGTGTAAGCAGTTTTTTTCGAAAATGACTCACAAGAATTTCCACAAACTTTGTACACAATCTATTCTTTAAGAACCTGGATAGTTACTAGGACGAGGAAAGGAATATACTTTCCCTAGAGCCCGCCAGGGTATTAAAATTCCTTAAGGTTCTTAACCAGATGGGGGTATTGTAGACGGTGTTGAGCCTCCGCCTCAAATATATAATTACTTGAATTAAGTACTATAATTTTTATTTGTATCAATTTTTACTTTCTCTTACTCCTAAATAAGTGGAAGTATTGTAATCGTATCAAATTTTCGATATCGAGTTTTCACCGGAAATATCCGTTTTGAGGTCCCCTGGAGTCCAAAAAAGTGATTTTTAGCAAATGGTCTGTGTGCGCGCGTATGTATGTGAACAGCATAGCTCAAAAACGAAAAACCGTATAAAGTTGAAACATGATATTCCATTTAGGTATTACCATGAAGATGCTACAGGGAAAAGAGGCATGGAGTTTATTGCGGTGTACACCGAGTGCATCTTAAAACAGAAAAGGAGAGAGTATGAATAACTTCCATTAACAGAGCAACGGCTAGTAGAGCACAGTACGAGGCGACTCCTCTGATGCAATGTCATAAGATGGTCCCAAAGGGGGGTTCCACGCCTGTTTTAGAGGAGGGGGTTTTTTAGTGGGTAAAAGCCCCACACACCCGACGCAGTCGGAAGGTGCCAATGGGCATTTTTCTCCCTCGGGAAAAAAAAACCATGGGATCTGATGGTACGTTATCTGTCAAAATTCCCTTAACCGGAAGTACCACTTTACAAGTTTTTTTTATTTATTTTTTTGCGATTTTCTCAAAAAAATGGCTCCGACGAGTTTCTTTAAATTTAGTGTATCAACTACATATACAAAGAGTTACAGCTTTTATTTTAAACATTTCTCTGGGAAAATTCATTTAAGGGCACTTCTAGGGGATGGGTAGGGGTTAGGTTTTCATCTTAACTGCCATTTCAGTTTATTAGACAATTCTATCATGTAAATAATGTTCATAAGAATTAAATGTATTGTTGAAATTCCGAGTTTGAAAAAAAAATCGGATGACCGGAAGTGCGTTTACTTTACCAATTTACAAAATAATTTTTTCACTTTTTTTTGTGATTTTCTCAAAAATGATCCTAACGATTGTCTTGAAACTTCCTATATAAACTAAGCATACAATGATCTACAACTTTTATTTAAAACATTTCTCTGGGAAAATTCATTTAAGGGCACTTTTACGGCGGCTGGGGGTGGGGGGTTATAGTTGATAATACAATTCTATCATCCAAACAAACTTAATTAGAAATTAATATATTATTTGGCCAATATTCCGTGTTTTAAGAAAATTTGTAAACCAGAAGTGCGGTTTTAGGGACTGGAGTAAGAGAAAGTTGTGTGAATGTTTCACACCAGATTTTTTTTTTTTTTTTTTTTTTGACGGAGGGAAACTACGAACACAGTGATTTTAGATTTTTTCCTTCTGAATTTTTCAAATAACTTAACGGTTCTAAAATTATATAACAATGAGGACAATAAGATTTGCTTTGATTGGAAGAGAAATCAATTAAACGAAATTGCTATTTCATGGAATAGATTTTCCAGTTTTCTACGAATTTCACTAACTCAACTCGAACTGCTTTTCCTTAAACTTGGATCATATACTGTATATTTTATAAACTATTGGTTTTTTTATTTTTGTAATATTTCCCTGGAAAAATTGATTTCCATATTAATCATTCGAATAATAATAAACCAAACAATAAGTCTGAGAAAAAGTTTATTTAGAAACAAGACAAATATAATAAATTATTATCTATAAATAAATTATAAAACGTAAATAAGGAAAATACGGTTTTAATATAATAATATGAAAAATAAATAAAGGATTTATATTTTCTGAACAATATAAAATTATCTCATAATGGTAAAAGTACATGAGTACAACTTTCTCTAATTAATTCATTTTAATTAAAGTCACTTGTGACTTATCCGTAATATAAACAACAACGAATAATTGTATCATACATTGAATTTTATAATAAGTATCATTTGAATTATTAATAATAATTAATTATTTATGGTTAATTCTAAAAAATAAAATAGAAATCACTTCTATAAATTTCTATTAATAATGCAATGTGCATTATTATTAATTTGTTTTAGATTCAGATTACTAATTTGTTTATTAATTATTTCATTAGCATATTCTAATAATGGTCATTGATATATGGTAAATAATATATGGATTCCGCTTATAATAATATGATGATGTATGTTGTATATATAATATATGTAGGTTTGGATAGAATAGTTATATAATGGATGTGTTACGTGGAGAGAATTTAGGTCTGGTTGATGAAATGAGATTGAATTTGTTAACACTGATTAACTAATATATTAATTTAGAGACACAGACTGCCTGGATTTTACAATAGAGAATGGTTAAGGTAGACTGGTAAATAGGTAATGACACGTAGTGATTGGCTGTATTGAACTGTCTTCAACTGTATTCAACTGTATGTATCTGGACTGTCCGTCGCTGTATTTATACAGTTTCTCCCACTCCAGTCCGAGAGAGTGGGTTTGTTTCTTTTCTCTTTACTGTCTTTGGTTGCTGTTACAGATACATACCAGGGCACAAGCAATTATATTTAAAAATATTTGTTTAAACAGTAAAAACACGTTTCCCTATATCGTTCCAATTTTAGTATATATACCGCCGGACAAAAAAATAATACGCAATTAAACTAGACACCTTTAATAAAATGTATAGTATTTATTATTACACTATAAAAGCTTTAAAAAGTAAAATCCTTAATTACAGATCTTCAAAAAAAATATTCATTTAAAATTTAAATTAATTTATAACAAATAAATTATTATTATTTTTATCAAAAACTTCTGGCATTTAGCGGGGCAGCAACCATTATTACAATTTTCATACTTGTAAATTTTTGCTCTGATACTTTTCCTTTAATAATCTTGTTTTATTTTCCTGTAGCTTCATAATACTCTGTCTTTTATTTTCTCTCAATTAGAGAAAATGTATTTTATTTTAGTCCTCTTTCTATATTAGTCTTAAGTGCGAGTTTTTTCTTTTTTAGTTTCTCTATTCATTTTACATTTAAATTATATGTATTTATTTTGTTTAAAGAAATTGATGTCTTAAGTATATTTTAAGAAATGCATTTTGTTTAAAACCATAAATATGTTTGTTGAGAACTCCTCTGTAATGGTTTACATAAAACTTAAATACAGAATTATTTAAAAAAAAAAAACGCACTTCCGGTCTGCCGATTTTTTTTTACAAACTCAGAATTTTAGCAACATATTTAGTTCTGTTTGTCCTCATGCGATGGTCTAGTGGGTAACGTACTCGTCTTTCGTGCAACAATTCAGGCTTCGATTCCCCTTAGGGCAAAGTTGGTGTTGACCCAACAGCGTGATAAAAAGTGGGAAGCTACAGTTAGTAGCGCCCGATGTAGCGAAGGCCGGACTAAACGGCGTGGGATCTGTGGCTTGCTTAACACACGCCCCCCCCCCCATTCAAATCGCCGTCTGGCAAGCCTTGACTCTTCATGGGCTGTTGCGCCATAGGGTTTGAGGGTTTAGTTCTGATAATATTATTTAGAAGAAATAATTTTATAAATAAACTAAAACAGCACTTTAGAAAGAAAAATTACACCACCCCCTACTCACAGAATTAAAACCTAACCTGTGACGTAGCAGTCCATAAAGAATCAAAGCGATATAGAATCAAAAAATCAAAGAATCAACGGCGATGTATTGAGGGACATGTAGTTAGCAGGCCGCAGTTCTCCCGCTGTTTAGTTCTGAACTTCGCTACCTAACTGCGCTTTCCACTTTTTCTTACGATGCTGGGTCAACACCGACTTTTCGGCGAATCGTACCCTGAATTCTAACAACAAAGGCGAATGCGCTAGCCATAAGACCAATTTTTGGAGCACACATCTCCAAAAATTGACCTTAAATGAATTTTCCGGAGAAACATCTCAAACAATAGTTTTAGATTCTTATAATATGTATAGTTGGAATTTAAAGAAATTTGTTAAATGTAAAGAAAATTGTTGGAGCCGCTTTCGAGAAAGTAGCCGTAAAAAAAAACAAAAAACTGAAAAATGCACTAAGTAATGTGGTACTTCCGGTTGAGGAATTTTTGACAGATAACTTCCTATCAAATTCCATGGTGATACTCAAACGGAATGTCAAGTTTGAACTTTCTGCGATTTCTTTTTGGAGTTATGCTGTTTACATACAAACACACAACCATTTTCTAAAAACCCCCTTTTATTTTTGGAATCGGAAGGCGTGTACATCCGTGTCGACACAGGGGTGAAAATTCGATATCGAAAATTTGACACAATTACAATACATCCTCTTACAGTAGTAAGAAAAAGTTAAATATGTTGAATATGTGGATGGGTCTGCAATGCTGGAGATAACATCTGGTATTTTATCCGTCATAGTATGCATATTCATTTTGTTCCTGACTGGTTTCGAATTTCATCCATCGTCAGAGCAAATTCACCAAGTTCGTGTAGCGAGTTCACTTCAACGTAATTAACGAACTTGGTGAATTTGCTCTGACGATGGATGAAAATCAGAAACCTGTCAGGAATAAAATGAATATGCATGCTACGACGAATAAAATACAAAAGTAAAATACATTGAGCTGTACTTAATTATTTGTTTCTTACGTGGATTAAAATGAAATTTTTTGTGCACAAAAAGAAAATGTACATTATGATATCTTAATTTTTGAATTAAGTAAATACAATTTTTTTTAATTATTTTTCTTGTATTCATAGACATAATTTAAGTATGACGTAGATTAGGTCTCCTTGGTGGTGCCCACACAGAAATGTACACCACTTTTACTTCCATTAACAGTTAATATGCTTCTGTTCATTTTCACATACATGTCAATTTACTTGTTTTTTACTTGTAACCTGGTAAATTTCTAATGTTTTTTTGTTGAAGCAATATTTAGATTTTAAGACAGTAAACTTTATTCTTCTTTTGATTGTTGATGTGTTCAATATTTGCAACTAATCTCTCAAAGGCAAAGAATGTATTCTTCAGGCTTGAGTATAGTCAGACGCACTATGAAATCTGCTGACGCTAATCTAATCTAATCTAGAAACTCGGGGCCTTGAAAAGAAGATTTAACATTTAGGCCTCAGCTTGTGCACCCCGTAAAGACGCCTCACATCAATCCTGTATCATTAAAAAACGTCAGGGTTGAGGCGAGTGAAATGTCTGATCCCGCCTTCGGCTCCAGAATGTGGCGCCAAATTTAAAAAACGTCTGTGAGCATTCTCCAAGAAGGTGAAACAGTGTCCTTTTGTCCGAATTTCCTGCAAAGTGGGTCCCCAAAGAGACCCATACAATGCAGATGTTTCCTTTAAAAGGCAATGCCCTGTAGCTAGGGAGTAATTTTCTCCTTCGCTCCACTTTTGTTCTGCCTAGGAAATAGTTTGTTCGAGTCTTTGCGGGGCCCTCCAGGAAAATCTTCGAGTTCCTCAGCCCCGCAATATTTTTTCAATATAATGTATGTTTGCGTGTTAGCCATTTTTCAATGACCCCACAGGCATTTCTATACGAGATGCCGTAGAAAGGTTCTCGCTAGCAATCTAGTCTAATGCTAGATTGAAACAGGAGCCATGTCGAACCATGGTACATTTGCTGGCATAGAACTGCCAGCCTGTAGTCTGATTACGGTGTGAAAACTTTCTTCTGATTACCATGAGTTGTTCACAGTTTATAAATTCCAAATTATTTACCGTTGACACATTGGAAATTTATAATAAACAAAAAGAGAATTTAAAAGGCAAACAAATAAAAATAATGCAGATTGTATGGGACTCAATATTTATTACATCATTGGCAAATGACAGATAATTTTTTTTTTTTAATCTGCAGCAAGATTGGAACTTAGCCAAAGAAGAGCTGGGTACTTGGCACCATTGTTAAAGTTGTTTTTGTTTTTTGTTTTTTAGGGTGGGGATGAGAAAGATTATAAACTTTACAAAAACAAATTTTTTTTTTATTGCCAATATATTATAATAAAATTTTAAATTATTTAAACAAAAAAAATAATGAAATTTTATCTAATTTCTTATATTTTTTGTAGTGTTTTTAATTATAATTATTATCTTGCAAACTTGGGAGACATAGTCCAGTATGATTACAGGCTGGACAGTAATTTCTACTTAGCCTAATTATGGACATTAGTATACCTAAATGGCGGACATTATTTCAGTTTGTGCTCAATTATTTTTAGTACCCTTATGTTTTTTATTTTTTAATTATTATTGTTTTTTTTTTAATGAGAGTATAATTGCCGGCAATATACATCACTTAATTCATGTCATAAAGAATGGTTTATTTCAATATAGCATTATTACCCACTTTTTTTAGCGAGTAAAGCAAGTTCATTTAAGTAATTACTCAATTTTATTAGGCCATTATTTGTATTTTAATTCACTCATAATCATGTTTTTTTTTTTATATATAACTTTCACTTATTGCTTTAAGTGGAAATCGAGCAATTAATTAAATTTTGGAATTTGAGTTTTACTAGGATATGGCTTAATTTTTCCTCAAAACTGGCTACATCGATTTTCTTCAAACATCACACATTATATTTATGCAGACAAAAATGGCTAACACTTCTATTTGAATTATTGTTCGTTGAAAATTGATTCTTTGAAGGTTTCTGGGGTGGTAGCAACGTTAAATATTCCTATAACCTTTTTCCGTGTGTAATAGCATCCAGCAGAGAGAAGAGATGCCCTCTCTGGTTAACAGAGACTACTCTCTGACTTAGGCAGGCTAGAGTGGGAGAACCTATGTATATAAGCCAGTGGGAATCTATCTAGAGGATATCTATCAGATACAACCATACAACTATACATCGCATCGTGTCATATCTTTA
>JAAEAF010010123.1:0-17382 GCA_011037195.1 Triatoma infestans
CCAAAGGAAGTGAAAGGATGCTCGAGGTGTGGGAAAGGAAGATCCTAAGAAAGGTTTATGGCCCAAAGCTGGTAAATGGCTGGTGAATGGTATTGTATAAAACTGACATAGTGGGCACTAATACAGAAGAGTCGTCTACGTTGGTTGGGTCATGTGGAGAACATAGAAGAGTTCAATAGGCTTCTGTATGGTCGACCAGGTGGTGTTGTCGACGAAGAGCTGGTCCCTCGCCCGCCAATGATTGGATAATCTTCAGAATGATTTTTCCGTGATGAGAATTGGACAATGGAGAACGTGTTCCTCCAAATAGGGGGATGTCTGGCGAAAGCTTGGTGACGAGGTCCGGGTCCTCTAGAACTGTTATGTGCCGGAAAGGAAGAAGAAGAAGTGGAAAGCCAACAAATTTAGAAAACAGACCAATGCCATCGAAAAATGTCAATAACCTAGAAAATTGAGAATGAGATTACAGACTTTGAGTACAAATTTCTTAAAAAAAAAAAAATCATTACATTACTTAAAAAAACAACTCTAATGTCAGATTTCATCAAACCATTGTATTCTATACAAAGCGAAGTCTCTCTATAGTTTCATTACTTTTAAATGCAGAAAATATCCATTGCAGTAAGAACAGCTGCAAATATTTCTATTCACTATGCGAAATCTATTATAAACATTCTAAGCAAAAGAATATTATACGATCACAAAAAAAAATATTCACAACATGCTTGGAAATTCTAAGGAAAAATGTTAAATAAATTTTTATAAAAAACAAAACAACGCATGCTGTCAAGGAATTTGCTTGAAAGACAAAAATTGAATTATATATATAAATTAAATAATGTGTTTTTATCAAAGATTTGTGAATTTAATTGAATTTATCTCAGGAGACAATTTTATCAATAATTATACTAATATCTGAATTGTATTTAATTAAAATGTTATCTGTTACAGTTAGTAAACTATATTTTATACTTGAAGTGTTACATTTACTTGAAGTGTTAACACTTTATATCGCTTTATTATTTTGAAATCATGTAGTAAGAGAGAGAGAGAGAGAGAGACAAAACAGTTTTGTCAGTCTGTTGGTTTTCTATATGAATAAAATATTTTCAAGTTTCATATATTTTAATCATTTATAAACACAGAATTTTGTGAAACACTCATACGTTTCTCATTTTCTGCAATTTCACATAGTTTTATAATCGACAAACTTTTTACTAGTGGTTTAGAAGTCTTTAATGTAATATGAATGGGAACAACTACTAAATAAAACGACTTTTTTTTTAAGATCCCCCTTTCCCCCCATACCCCTTAAATGAATTTTTTTCAGAAAAAAAATGTTTCAAACTAAAAGTGATAGGTCTATAAAAATATGAAAACTGTCGTTATTATTATCTCAGAAGTGAATAAGGACAGAAGTGAATTCGCAGAAAACTAATTAAAAAAAAAAACAATACAATAAAATCGCAGCTAATTTCCGGTCACCCGGAAATCAAGGTGATCGGACTTTAATATTTTGCTAACAAATTTAATTTTAATTAACATTATAGACTCTTATAACAAACTGAAGTGGCTTTTCAAAAAAAAAAAAAATAATAATAATAATCTAGTGTGAAACACTCACACAACTTTCTCTTACTCCAGTTTTCAAAATTGTAATTGACAACAAACTTTATAGTTTGTATAGTAAATTTAATGAAATTGGTCAGGGTGTCTTTATGGAGAAAATCACAAAAACTAATAAAAAAAAAACTGTTTAGTAATTAGGCACTTCCGCTTCTGGTTTTCCGCTCAACTCATCACCTCAATCATTGGAGTTATTGCTTAAAACATGGTCACTACGAATCCAACCTCAATTACAACCGATTGGCCTGGAAACTGGTGCTTGCACCCGTAGATCAGTATTTCAACAATCTAGCGTGACTGATCGCACGCCCGATGGATCTACAAATTCCATCTACTGATTCCTGCCCACTGCCTCAAGCACAGGGGTTCAGTAATCCAGGATATTTTCCAGGCCACCCTGCAAATAAAGGATCAGGATAGGATTGGTCGGGATGAGGGATTTACCAATTGGAGAGCCAGAGGCTGATTGCACCCTGAAGGGTGGGCGATGGTGACGCCACATATCCAAGCCCTAAGTGGGAAGACACAATTAGTAGCGCCCTAGGTAGCGAAGGCTGGAACTAAATGGCGTGGAAACTGCGGCGAGCTTACCACACGCCCCCCTATTCAAATCGCCGTCTGGCAAGCCTTGGCCCTTCATGGGCTATTGTGCTATTTGGTATACAAATAATATTTCCCACCAAAATTTTTATGTCCAGACCAACTAAACATTGTAATGTTGTAATTTAAAAAAAAAAAATTCTTAATTAAATTGTATTAATTAGAGTGAGAGAGAAAGTCGTATGAGTGTTTCACAGCAGATTTATTTTTACTAAATATTGCCTTGAATATGATATATTTGGAGATACGTGTACTATAATGAAATTGGCATTTCAGAGGAAAGTATCACGTAACAACTTCCGTAGAACCACTTAAAAATAAATTTTCTTAGAACAAAGTCTCCACCAAGACAAGTGAGTTTCTTTATAGTGCTATAACAAGCGAGTATAAAGAAAATCACTGATGTCTATATCGAGAAAGTGGGGGTATAACTGTAATAGGTAGCAATAACAATTATAATAATTACTAGAAAAAAAAGAAGAAAGGAAGTTGTCGAGGGTTTTATAAAGAATTTTTTTGTGTGGTATTATCAAGTAGGATTCTATAAAATACGGAATCTCTGGATAAAGTTTAAAATTTTAAAATCTTCGCTAAATTGCAAATTTTTTTTCAATTTTTTTTGCAAAAACAAGATCCTAAAATAAAAAATCCACGTCAGTATATTTGTGTAAAAAAAAAAAATCTGGTGTGAAACACTCACTCAACTTTCGCTCTTACTCCAGTTCTCAAAATTATAATTGACAAATTTTATAGTTACTATTACCAAATTTAATGAAATTCGTCGAAAACTGAAAAAAATTATTGAGTAAAAAGCGCACTTCTGGTTTACTGATTTTCTTAAAATGCAAAATTTTGGCCATCTATTTATTTTTATTAATTTTGTTTAGATGGTAGATTGTGTAATCAACTATGATAGCACTTTAGAGAAAAACATAACCCCACACCCTTGCCTAAAAGTGCCATTAAAATGAATTTTCCCAGAGAAATATTTTAAATAAAAGTTGTAGATCTTTGTGTGTGTAGTTTATATAAGATGTTTCAGGAAAAAAATATCGTAGCCATTTTTGAGAAAATCGCGAAAAAGTGAAAAAAAAAAAAATCATTTAGTAAAGTGATAAAGTAAATGCACTTCCGGTCATCCGATTTTTTCCATACTCGGAATTTCAACAACATATTTTGCTTCTAATTAACATTATTTACATGACAGAATTGTCTAATAAACTGAAATAGCACTTTAGAGGGCCGTATCGCCACCTAACCCCCAAAAGTACCCTACCCTTAAATGAATTTTTCTGGAGAAATGTTTCAAATAAAAGTTGTAGCTTTTTAAAACCTAGTAAAGTGGTACTTCGGGATGAGGAATTTTAACAGATAACGTACTGTCGATCCCTTAGTGATACCTAAACGGAATATCAAGTTTCAACTTCCTACGGTTTTCCGTTTTTATTTATGCTGTTCATATAGATACATACATAATACACACACACGCACACACATACACACAGAGACCATTTGCTAAAACATTTTTTTTGGACTCAAGGGACCTTAAAACGGATATTTCCGGTGAAAACTTGATATCGAAAATTTGACACGATTACAGTACTTCCTCTTACTTAGGAGTAAGAGAAGTAAAAAAACACGGTGCCGGTATAGTGTGCTCTACCAAACTTGATGATATCTACTGTATAAAATATGTGCACTATTCTAGTAAGTATAACCTTACTAGAGTAAAGCATTCAGTAATCTCTTTTTAGAGGCTTCGCCCTACGTTATTAAAAAAAACAAAAACATTAGCCGGTCAAACTCGAAAATAAGTGGATCACTGTTTTATTTACCGCGCGCTTATCATCAGGAGAGACGACCATATAAGTAACGTTCAGCCGTGATAATAAATGGTTTGAAAATAATAGTTTTAATTTTAATTTTTGTGGATAGTGCATACTAAACCATAATCATGACGGTAGAGCGCACACTTTACCAGCACCAAAAAAAACATATTCTTTTATTAATTAATGAATCAATAACATATAAACCATGCGCTAGAAAATATTCTATTTATTCTGAAATAATTTAATATATTTTAAAAAACTATAATATTTTAGCGTAATTAGTATTTTTACAATCAAGCACTATAATATAGTTTTTTGTTTTTTTTGTAACAAGCGATAAACTTTAATTGCTCGTTAGTGTCTCAGTAATTATCATTAGTATTATGATATCGTTATGGTGTCCTAAATATAATAATGTTACATGTATACTTGGACATTTAGGATGATACGTAATATCACTCCTATATAATGGACCTGCATGTAACCATAAATTAGGGAACCGTCCAATAGTAGTATACAATTTTTAGTAGGGAAATTTCAGAAAAACTGGTATGCAAAAAATTTGATGTGAAACACTCACACGACTTTCTCTTACTCAAATTATTCCAAATCCATTTTTTTTTTTAATTTAAGGCGCGTCAATATCTATTGGCGCCCGAAGCCTTCTTGGTGCACTGCCGGCCTCCGGACAGTGTTCTCTCGTTGCAGGCTGTCCATCACCGGACAGTGAGCTGTAGAGGCTCCTAGGAAGAAAAAAATCTAAGGGTAGCACTGGACTCGAACCCGGGTCCTTCGCGTGGGAGTCCAGTACGCTAACCACTTACCTATTCCCTTCCCTACAAATTTTTCTTTAAAATGATAACGTTTATAAAAGTAAATCGATACTATCGATAATAGTAATGCATTTTGCAAACGTTTTTAAATATGAGACAGTTTTAATATAGATATATAATACTAGATACACTTAAGCTAAGTGCGTCTAGTAAGTAGCGTTCGCCCATCATCAGGATTCTTTTTGTCAAACAGTGTGATAACATAGATTTGCACAGATCTCTGATGGAAGATAACTCTGCGAAACCAGCCACAACAGACATTTTTCTATCTTTGCTAAGAGCATTTCAAATTTTAAAGAAAATCGTTACAGCCGTTTTTTTTTTGTTTTTTTTTTGAGAAATCACCATAGAACTCAAAAACCTATTCTGTAAAATTGTATTTCCGGTTTGTATTTCCGTTTTTTTTGGAATTCTGTCAAATTTTAATTACAACCTATTCATAATATATATGTGGTTAACACCATTCATTCATTATAGAAGGAGAGGAAATGGGTTGTATAGATAAATAAAGTAGAAGTATGATGGTTGAACACTATAATCGAAAAGTAGCACAAACTGTCTGGACTTTACACTAAAATATATAAAATGTTAGTGAGAGGTAAAGAGAAAGGTTGATGACGCGTTGTGACTGCTGTATGAACAACTATGTTGCAAGACTTCGGTAGACTACCGACATGATGTAAAAGGATCCGAAGAGAGGGATCCAAAGCAGAAAGAGAGAGAGAGAGAGAGACAGTCTTACTCACTAGTTTAGGCCAGACTAGAGTGGGAGAAACTGTTTAAATACAGCTGTGTCAGCCATAGAAGGGAATCTACCGACAGTCTTGCAGCAGAGTTCATACTACAGTCAGAACGCGTCATCAACCTTTTTCTTTACCTCTCACTACCATTTTATATATTTTAGTATAAAGTCCAGGCTTCTTTTCATTATATAGTTTTTTATTTATTATACTTTTTTTATCAACAAACGGCGTAAGCCTTATGGTTGAAGTCATTACATGTGATACATACAGTGATACATAAATATAATAATACATGCACATTAACAGTATAACTTCAAGAAATGCAAAAATGTTCCTTGAAAAGTCTAGACGCCATTTGGTAAAACCACATCCCTAGGAATATACTCATTCCATGACCTGCATATTCTAGAAATGATGTCAGCGTTGAACAGCGCATTAATCTTAACGGCAGGGACCCACGAAATGCGAAGTACTGCGCAAGCAGCGAGGTAGTACATGAAAAGGAATGGCAGCAAGTAGCTCCATGCAATCAATTTCCCCATTCAAAAGCTTCTTTAAGAATAGAAGACCAGCATTACGTCTTCTAGACTCTAGAGAGCAGAAATGAATAGCACCGCTGGATAACCTTTTGTTAAAAGTTCTGATAAAACGTTTTGTATAGCTTCAAGTCTAGCTATATCCTTCTTAATGTAAGGACACCAAATCAACGACGTATACTCAAGAAGGCTTCTAACATATGCATTATACACAGTTAGCACCGCTTTGGGATCTCTAAGATCACGAGTGTGAAGTATTTCACCCACACTTCTAGTTTATTTATCTATACAACCCATTTTCTCCCCTTCTGAAACCAATTATATACTGAAGTGCTACTTTAGAAGAAAGCATAAAAGCTATTGTTCCCTCAGAACCCCACCCCCCACCCCGGCAACACCAAATCAATTTCACCGGGAAAATAATTCAAATAAAAGTGATAGGTATTTATATTTATGTAGAATACGAAGTTTAAAGAAAATCGTTGGAGCTGTTTTCAAGAAAAGTCGGGAAAAAAACCTTTCAGTAAAGTCACACTTTCCGGATTGATGGATTTTGTCCGAAATCTTCGTGTCAGTTGCGGGTCGGTGTAGTAAATAAACTTGGGATACCAAGTTTGAGCTTCTTGCAATTTTCTTGTTTTTGAGGTATTCTTTTCACTGAGACAAACATTTTTCATTTTTTTTTTTTTCATATTAGAGGACTCAAAAAAAAACAAAAAAAAAAAAACATACAATTTAAAGAATTGTTTGTCACGAATTTGACACGATTGCAAATATTGGTGTAGATATTTATCCGGATTGTGATGTAAGTCGTTGAAGCCACTGTCAAGAAAAATCGTAAATAATTGTAGAAATAGAAATCAATACAATCGGATTTTTAGTTTGGCAGATTTTGATTGAAACATTTGTGCTGGATCCTCTTATTATCAAGCTGAACTTCCGTTTTTTTTTTTTTTTGTTCGTTTCGTATCTCTCACACACACATACCGGTTTCGGATTCTCAACCATCGTAGTAAGCCTATCAAAATTAGTGGAGAAAACTTTATATTTCATGTGCTACACTTTGTTGATTGTAAGCGGTGAGTCATAAAGTTAAATAAGTTTGTATGTGTGAGTGTGTATGGAAATTATGATTAGATATTAGAAAATGGCGTATAATAAATAACTTTTAATTATTTTTAATTGAATACTTTCAATTTTAATTGTGTTTTAAAAATGTTTTAAACTTAAAGCGATATGAAGTTTCGAAGAGTATATGTTATACAAACAAGAACAGATAAAGTTGAGGAAAATGGCATGTTAAAATTAAAGTTTCTAAAAAAAAATAACTAATATAATATACGCAAGGTTAATATAAGAAAATATGAAGGTAAATTGGTATTTGTAAGAAGGTTGATACTAAATGTTAACTTTGGGACGAAATTTAAATAAATAATTAGAGCAGTCAAAATATATATGCTTTTTATTTATTGTGCTTAATTATATTTAAATGATATTAATAATATTTTGAGAGAGATGGCGTTGTAATAATCTATGATTGCAACTCAATATTCTTCCCCTCAATTTAATTATGAAACTACAGATTATTAAAACGGCATCTTTCTCAACATATTATTGATATTATTTAAACATAATTCAATACATTTTGACTTGCTCTAATTATTTATTTTAATCAAAACATGCTATTTTATTATACACCATTTTCTACTGTCTAATCATTTTATATTTATTATTACACATTAACAAACTAACATAACCATATAATAACCTCCCACATACAAATCAACAAGTGCCGTGTGTATCAGAAACATTAATTTTGATGTCAACTCTCTACACCAGCGATTCTCATCAATCTTTTGTATTACGCGCGCCCTCTTTTTTTTACCTTGAATAAGTTTGCGCCCCCAGTGTAATATAGATAAATAGATATATATAGATATAAAAGTAACCCAAATACACGGGAATTTAAAAACTCAATTTGGCAACCGATGTTACCCGAATGTTCACGGTATATACCGATCATGATCGTACTAGTTATTTAGTTGTATTTTTATTGTCTTTAACAAATTTTTTGACTGTAATGTCATGTAATTATTCCCTTTATTAAAGAAAAAGCGCTTTTTGGATACTGTTAAAATATAGAAACAAACTTCAAATAGAAAGGGAGTCATACTGACTATCTCGAATATAAAAAAACCAAACCTGGACAAAGGTAGGGACTTCAATCAAAAACAGGCACAGAATAGCATTAGCACAACGAGCAGAGCGTTGCTTCAGCTTGTGTTTGAACATGCATAGACTTGCTTAAAGAAATATATATATATATATATATATATATATATATTAGTATATATATATATAGTTAATATAGATTCTTAAGGGGCGGCAATTTGTCTTTTTGCAGGGCGATGTAACGGCTAGAGGGGCGCTGGGTGGGACAAAACCCTAAGCTATCTAAAGCCCACAGTATAGGAGATGATAATCTAACGAGGCCAACGGAGTCGGGCAGCGGCATTATTCGTTGCTATTCAGATGGCTCTAGGCAGGAGGGTACTGGCCTGTCGGGGGCGGGAGCCTGGTTTCAGGAACTGGATAAAGAGAGTTCGGTGGCCTTGGGTGGCTTGGCCACTGTTTTTCAGTCTGAGGTGGTGGGCATCATTGAATGCTGCCACCTGGTGGGGGAGTGGCAGGGAGAGTTCAAGGAAGTGCGGATTTTCTCGGATAGCCAAGCCGCACTAAGGGCTTTGAGTAAGCCTTGGTGGAGTTCGAAATTAGTGGGAGAATGTCGGAGGAAGCTCAACGCTTTGGCTCGGAGGGGTAAGGTGCATCTCTATTGGATACCCGGACATGCGGGAATAGAGGGCAATGAGAGGGCGGATCGGCTGGCCAGGGAGGGATCATCATTACCATTCTGTGGTCCTGAACCAGCCCTGGCCGTTACAAAGACGTTTCGCGACAAACAGATTAGACTTTGGGAGACGAGAGCTTTGGAGAAATGCTGGGGGGACACGCAGGGGTGCCTCCAAGCTAAAAGATTTATAAAGGCAGGTAAGCAGAGAATTTCGGAGTATCTCCTGTCTCTCAGTAGGACGGGTTTGAGGACCTTGGTAGGAATAGTGACTGGACACACTTGGGTGTCCAGCCACTTGTTTAACATAGGAAAGACGCGGAGTCCCATTTGTCAGAACTGTGATGACGGAGTTAGGGAAACGGTGTATCACTACTTATGTCAGTGTCCCCGTTTCGCTGGAACTAGGTTTCGTATATTTGGGAGGACACCACTCTCGCAGGATTGTCTGGGCGAGTTGGAGTATAGGGATATCTTGAGATATTGTAGATTAACCGGCAAGGTACCGGGGGAGACTAATAAAGGGGTTACGGGGGGTACCGGGGGGATAAGAGCCATATACGCTTAGGTCCCGCGCCTTTGGGCACCCGTTTCCGATAATAATAATAAATCTAAAGCCCCACTAGGCCCATATAGCTACCCCAAGAACAATCTAGGGCAAATATCCATACCTGGTCTAATCCATCTAAAATTCACCGCAGTCCGAACAAATCGTATAATAACCTTAAGGGGAAATAGGCTAAGCTCTTCCACAGACATCCTGTTCCAACCAAAGGTCCTTATTCTATCAACTAAATAATATTAATTAGAATTAAATATGTTGCAAAAATTCCGAGTTTGAAGGAAATCGGTTGAACCGGAAGTGCTTTTTTATTATAAATTTGTTTTTTTTTTTTCAATTTCTGCGATTTTTTTCTATAAAAACATGGAAGGTTTAAGCCTACCCATTGAGGCTTACTGTGTGACAACCTTTCAAAACCTAGTAGAGGAAGCCCCCTCTCTTCATGAGGTCCAGAACTTCCCCACCCCACTTCTTGAAGTACGATTTCCTCCGGCCTCAACGTGCCGAAGATCTCGTACCGCAATCTGCGGATTGCAACGCAATCAAACAACAGGTGAGGGAGGGGCCGTCTCCTCCTCCTCGTAACACAGTCTACACAAGGGCTCCGTATCAACCAATCCCACCTTGTGCAGATGTTTCTTGAACCTACCATGCCCCGTAAACAGGGCCGTAATCAGACAAATCTGTTACCTGCTTAAACCCAAGGTCTCTCTGGTTCTTCTTCTACACAGCTCTACCGTGTCTTGCTCCAGTACTTAGCTTCCAGTGACAATTACACTCTATCCGAGTCCATTTTCTCTCAGAGACACCCTTGCCATACTTTTGGCTATTCCCAGAACAGGTTCCGGCCCACAAAAAGGAGTTGGTCGGCTAGATCATTACCTTTAAGCCCTTGTGCCCCGGCACACCAGCCGATACTTGATGCACTACTAACTATATATGCAGAGAGATCTACCACTTTTGTCTTAAATTTTTTTTTTTTTTTTTAGATTCATTTAAGAGTGGTTCGGAGGAGGGGATGCTTTCTTTATTAAAGTCGTTTTTATGAAGTTCAGTGTCTCCAATTCATGTAAACTGAAAGTAACTAAACATCTGCAAGAATTATCTGTGAAGAAAAAGTTTTCATATATATATAGAATTCACCGGTCATTACAATAAAACACACATGACGAAAAGTTATACTGGAAAATTATAATTTATATAAACTTGTTTCATAATTATTATTGTTTTAAATATAAATATTTATAAGAACGGCTGGCAAATATATGTTGTACATTTCAAAGTCAATTCATTTATACCACTAAAAATAGATACACATGACACGCCAATACACATGCAAACATACATACATACATACATACATATAGACATCCATTACGGCATTGAATGTTGACATCTCAGCTATACAAACATATATATACACATAATATTCAAAACACTTGATTGATTTATTAAAACTCAATAGAATTACATGTTTTTGTTTGTTTTTTTTTTTTTGCATCAATAAGCAACAGTGTTTGTTTATTGTATTAAATAATTCCTTGAAAATTAGTTTTTCCTAGAATATTGTTAAATTGTAAATCCAATTATTAAATTATACAACTTTAATTTATTCTCACTAAATTGTATATGGATTTTCTCTTATTCCCAGAATTCAAAATTGAAATTAATAAATTTTATAATTAGTGTACTACATTTAATGAAATTCGTCGGAGTTAGTCAGAATGTTCGTGAAAAAATGTTCAGTAAAAGTGAACTTCCGGTTTACTAATTTTCTTAAAACTCGTAATTTTGGCAATCTATTTAGTTTTAATTAATTTTATTTGGATGGTAGAATTGTATAATAATCAACTATGACAGCACTTTAGAGAAAAATATACCCCCCCCCCCTTAAATTAACAAACATGAGAAATGTTTAGAATAAAAGTTGTAGCTCTTTATATGTATAGTATACATATAACTACTTTAAAGAAAATTGTTGGAGCCGTTTTCAAGAAAATATCAGACAACTGAAAAATACATTTCAGTAAAAAGGCACTTCCGGTCATCCGTTTTTTTTTTTTTTAAACATGGAATTTCCACAACATATTTAATTCTAACTAGCACTGTCTATGTGACAGTATTGAATAGCAAACTGAAATAGCACTTTAGAAGAAAACCTAAAAACCTCTAACCCCGCACCTCCCAAAAAACTGGCCTTAAATGAATTTTCCCGGAGAAATGTTTTAAATAAAAATTGTAGCTATTTGTATGATGTGTACTTGATATCTCAGTTTTAAGAAAATCGCAAAAAAAAAAACAACCTAGTAAGTGGTACTTCCGGTTGAGGAATTTTGACAGATAAACTACTGTCGGATCCCATGGTGTTACCTAAACGGAATATCAAGTTTGAACTTTCTACGATTTTTCGTTTTTGAGCTATGCTATTCACACACACACACACACACACACACAATATATATATATATATACCATTTTCTAAAAACCACTTTTTTTGGACTCAGGGGACCTCAAAACGGATATTTCCGATGAAAACTCGATATTGAAAATTTGATACGATTACAATACTTCCTCTTAATAGGAGTAAGAGAAAGTGAAAATCTGTTGTGAAACACTCAAACGACTTTCTCTTAAAATCTTTTTAATATAAAATGAGAAAAGTTTCTTTAAACACAAATTTTACGTATTTCTCCTAAAATAAATTATAGAGGTGATTGGGGGGGGGGGATAAGTACTCTTAATAATCTACTAATCTTGGCTGGTAGAAAAATGATGATTATATTATGGTCCAGTAGAGCGCTCTAAAAGTGCTACATATAAAATTTCAACGTCACAAAATTCCACACAACTTATCCAAAATATTTTTTTTTTTTTTTTGAAAAATGTCAAATAAAAGTAATACGTTTTTATCTGTGAAGTTAGCGTACCATGTTTTTTAATGGAAATCCCGTTTTAGCTGTTTTTCGATAAAATTCTATAAAAAAAAAACAAAAAAAAACTTAAATATCTATTTTATAGAGTCGTACTTCCGGTTAACGTTAACCGATTGCTGAATGTTTGAGTTCAATGTAAAATGGTTAACCGGAAGTGCGATTTTACTGAATGGTTTTCTGAGATTTTCGTATATATATATTTAATTTTTTTTATATTTTTATTATCCCCCTCCATTTTTCTAAGGGATCTATTAATTAATATTGCTATTAATGAACACCTTGACTTTGAATAACTGAAAAAATTGCAACTTAGGATTGAGGGGAGGGATTAGCTAAGTGGTTAGCGCGATGGACTCTGAGAAAGCTCTGGGCGCCAATGACCAGAGATGTTGAAGCGCCTTAAATTAAAAAAAACAAAACAAAAAAACAGGAAAGATTAACAAGAAATGTTTATCATAAGTACAACAGGTGTTGCAAATGTCTCTTCAATAATGAGTTTATTTTATCTCAACATTAGAGAAAGAGTAATTACACTGGAATAATTAAAAAAAAAAAAAATATCGTTATATTACAATTAATTAAAACTGCATTTCAAGATAGAAAAAAAAAAAAATTAATTAACAGCAAACTTGTAGATTCGTACAGAAGATAAGAGATAATTAAGACAGAATTGTGGCAGCGAGTGACTGATTGATATTAAATGGAAAACATCATGTTAAAACATGGATGGTCCCTCCAGAATGACTTTATACTTTTTTACATTTCTCATTAACATTTTACATTTCATAATATATGAAATATATCATAAGGGAAGGGAATAGCTAAGTGGTTAGCGTACTGGACTCCCACGCGAAGGACCCGGGTTCGAATCCAGCTGTGCTGCCCTTAGATTTTTTGTTCCTAGGAGCCTCTCCAGCTCACTGTCCTGTGATGACTGTGTTGTTTGAGAGAGCACTGACCGGAGGCCGGCAGTGCACTGAGAAGGCTCCAGGCGCCAATGACCTAGATGTTGACGCGCCTTAAATTAAAAAAAAATATATATATATATATATCATATATTAAATGTATCCGAATTTATATATAAATATCAAATTCTTAAGTTTTCGGGTTTAGATCGCGTCAGTGGTTTCTTATAAACCAACTTCTGCCAATATTGCAATAGGCTTCATTGAGGTAGTGTTGCCTTAAATGCCAAAGCAACACTGGTAAGAAGAAAGATAGTTAGAACAGCAGTGAGAACCCCTACTTCTTCCGCCACCTTGCATGTAAATGGCTGCAGACAGTGGGCGGGGCTTAATTTTCCCTTCCATATATGTGACTGGCTAGTGGGTAACAAGGTTTAAGTAGTCTCCTTTCCTGCTGCACTTCTACCAAAGTTGTAGCCTTGTTTTGCTATGGAAAACTGTTAATAATATTTTCCTTTCCCTAAATAGTGGAAGCAATGTTCTGCTCAGACGGAGTCCACCATTTCTATTTAAGCAACTTTCCACTTTTTCAATTTCCATGTCTCTCCTACGATACGTTCGTAAACGATTACGGTTTACTTAGGCAAGGACTTTGGTGTCATCAACTTTATTGCTTGCCTCGTTATTGACGAAAGTTCTGCAAGTGAAGACTTTTCCGTTTTATTTTGTCAGACATTATATATGTATTCTATGTAATTTTCTCACAGCTCAAGGAATCATATGGACCGTTACCTATTTTCTTGTGGAAATTTCGCATTGACTGTGGGGGCATTTGAAACATACTGAGGAAGTCTAAAGGATTATGCTTCACGTGCTAGTATTTTTACTTTCTCTAACTGCTAGAGGAAGTATTGTAATCGTGTCAAATTTCCGACATCAAGTTTTCGCCCGGAATTCCGTTTCGAGGTCCCCTGAGTCCAAAAAAGTGATTTCTAGCAAATGGATTGTGTGTGTGTGTGTGTGTGTGTGTACAGCATATCTCAAAAACGAAAAATCGCAGAATGTGCAAACATAATATTTCGTTAAAGTGCCACCAGGAGGCCTGATAATAAGCTTTTCGTAAAAATCTTGCAACCGGAAGTGCTCCTTTACTCAGTGTTTTTTTTTTTGTACGATTTTCCTCAAAAATAACTACAACGATTTTCTTTAAACTTGTAATCAATTACGCACATATACAACTTTTATTTAAAACATTTCTCCGGGAAAATTCATTTAAGGGCACTTTTGGTGGAGAGGTGGGAGTGGAGAGAGGTTTTCCTCTAAAGTGTCTTTCAGTTTATTTCACAATTTTATCATCTAAATAATATTAAATAGAATTAAATATGTCGCCGAAATTCCTAGTTTGAAGAAAATTAGATGACCGGAAGTGCGTTTTTTACTAAAAAAGTATTTTTCAGTTTTCTGTCATTTTCTCTTAAAACAGTTCCAACGATTTTCATTAAACCAACTATGTGAACTACACATACAAACTGCTAAAACTTTTATTTGAAATATTTTTCTGGGTAAATTCATTTAAGAGGGATTTTGTTGGAGGGGGAGGGTTATGTTTTCCTCTAAAGTGCTATGTGTGTTGATTATACAGTGAATTGTATAGTTGATTATACAATTCTGCCATCTAAACAAAATTAATTAGAAATAAATGGATTGCCAAAATTCGGTGTTTCAAGAAAATTAGTAAACCGGAAGTGTGTTTTTACTGAACACAGTTTTTTCAGTTTACCCCGATTTTCTCCAAAAAAACATTGATGAATTTCATTAAATTTTGTATACTAACTATAAAATTTGCCGATTACAATTTTGTTGACTGCAGTAAGAGAAAGTCGTGTGTGTGTGTGTGTGTGTGTGTGTGTGTGTGTGTGTGTGTGTGTGTGTTTCACATCAGATTTTTTTTTTTTCAAATAAATCAAAGAGACGGAAAAATAATTAATGACTTTCCTTGTTGATGATATTTACGCGGATAACAATTATTATCTCATGTTACTCATGTTTTCCTTATCATCACATTGTTAAAAATTCTTTAAAATATTTACACAGCATCAAATAAATTAAACAACTATTATTTATATTTAATATTTGTTTCTTATTTAATTTAAAACAAAAAATTAAATATAATAGTGACAACATTGTAACAAGACCGGAAGTTACGTTAGATAAAATTCTAGGAAATAAGCATATACGAATCACCAATGCCATTACTGATAACACAATACTACAACAGTCTACCTTTCTTTGTGGACATCACGTGATACGTCAATGCATCCATACTTATTAAACAACAATCATAATTAATTGAAATAGATTCATTTTTTATATTTAATTTTATTAAATACTGATTGAACAATATTCATAACTCATAAGTTTTAGCGATAGTAAATAAATCCTGGTGTGAAACACTCACGAAAATTAATTTCTCTTACTACTGTTAATAACAATTTATGGGCATTTTTACTTTCTCTTACTCCTAGTAAGAGTAAGTATTGTAATCGTGTCAAATTTTCGATATCGAGTTTTCACCTGAAATATCCGTTTTGAGGTCCCCTGAGTCCAAAAAAGTGGTTTTTAGCAAATGGTGTGTGTGTGTGTGTGTGTGTGTTAAATATGTGTGTGAACAGCATGCTAAAAAACGAAAAACTGTAGAAAGTTGAAACTTGATATTCCGTTTAGGTATCACCATGGCATCTGACACTACGTTATCTGTCAAAATTCCTCAACCGGCAGTACCACTTTACTAGATGCTTTTTTGACTTTTTTGCGGTTTTCTCAAAAGTGGCTCCGACGATTTTCATCAAAATTGGTATATGAACTACATATACAAAGTGCTAATTTTTATTTGAAACATTTATTCACATAACTTTTTCTTACAGCAGTTTACAAAATTGCAATGGACAAAATTTTATACTTAGTATTCCAAATTTAATGAAATTTCGTGTGTGTTTTTATGGAGAAAATTGCTAAAATTGAAAAAACTGTTCAGTAAAAACGCACTTCCGGTTTACTAATTTTCTTGAAACTTAGAATTTTGGGCAATCTATTTATTTCTAATTAATTTTGTTTGGACAGTGGAATTGTAGTATAATCAACTATGATAGCACTTTGGAGGAAAACATTTCTTTATCACCATGCAGAACTGAACTGCACGTGCAATCATCTTCTCAGTGCTTTAATGGCAACCTGGCTAACGAGTAGAAATAACAATTCCTTGATTCAATTTCTTGATTAAATTGTATTAATTAGATTAAGAGAAAGTTGTGAGGGTGTTACACACTAGATTTTTTTTAGCAAACATTTTGGTGCTGTTATACCATAGACATAAATATATGAGAAAGACCAATTTCTTGAAGAAGAAAAAAAAAATTAAGAGTAAGCATAACGTCATTAATTCCCCTCCAAAACACTTTTAAAAATCAATTTATCCCGGGAAGAGTTTCAGGTCAAAGTGATAAGCCTAAATAGGTATAGTCAGTATGTGTACTTTAAAGAAGATTGTCTGAAACCAAGAAAAATGTAAATTAAAATATAAAAAAAATCTGGTGTGCAACACTTACAGAACTTTCACTTACTCCTGTTCTCAAAATTATAATTAATAAATTTTATAGTTTGTGTACCAAATTTAATGAAATTCGTCGAAAACTGAAAAAAAAAAACTGTTCAGTAAAAGCACACTTCCGATTTACTAATTTTCTTGAAACTCGGAATTTTGGCCATCTATTTATTTCTAATTAATTTTGTTTGAATGATAGAATTGTATAATCAACTGTGATAGCACTTTAGAGAAAAACATAGCCCCACCCCTCCCCTAAAAGTGCCCTTAAAAGAATTTTCCCAAAGAAATGTTTTTAATAAAAGATGTAGATCTTTGCATGTTTAATTTATATATGAAGTTTCAAAAAAAATCGTCGAAGCCATT
>JAAEAF010010124.1:0-44390 GCA_011037195.1 Triatoma infestans
AACTCGGAATTTCAACAACATATTTAATTCTTATTAATATTATTCAGCTGACAGAATTGTGTAATAAACTGAAACAGCACTTTAGAGGACAACCCGCCCACCCCGTCCCCCAAAAGTGCCCTTAAATGCATTTTTCCGGAGAAATGTTGCAACAAAAAATTTGTAGATCTTTGTATGTATAGTTGATATTCCAAGTTTCAAGAAAATTTTTGGAACTATTTTCGAGAAAATTGCAAAAAAGTGAAGAAAAACACTTTAATAATGTAGTGCGTCCGGTCGAGGAATTTTGACAGGTAATGTACTACCGGATCCCATGTGATAGCTAAACAGCATATACAGTTTGAACTTTCTGCGATTTGTCTTTTTTGAGTATATGGTTACAAAATTACTTTTTTAGATCCAGATGACCTCAAAACGGATATTTCTGATGAAAACTCAATACCAAAAATTTGGCACAATTACAATACTTCCTTTTATAGGTGTAAGAGAAAGTAAAAAAGCTGTTACGCTAAAGAATTAATTATTGTGATGCTAAAATGGGTAAATCTAATGATAGTTAACTCTCTTAAAAGAACGTAATCTATAGTAAAGGCTGTATAAATTAATATAAGATAATTCCTATTTCACATATTTGTTAATTATATGGCACTCATTTCGAACAAACAGAATACAATGTTGCGTAAAATATCTTCGCAATTCACGCCACTTCGATATTGCATTTTCAAGAAGGTTTATAGATGATGAAGTGAAGATTAACATTTAATTGCAAGATATCTCCTCTATTGCCTGATAATATGATTTGGCAAACAAGTAGAACAATCTCTGAAGTTTAACTTGGCAAACATTTGAAGATAAGTAACAACAGCGTTAATTCAGTTTATTAAGTAAAATAAAAGGTAAAATAGCAAACTATGAAGCGAGCCGGTGAAAGGAAAGGCCTTACCGCGGTTGTCTCTGATCATTCTGCAAGCTAGGGGGCATCAAGCCAGGAAAAAAGATGCAAAAACTCGTTATCCTGCATAGTTTTGCTTCTTGCAAGACTCCTATGTGAAAATTCTCAATGCCGAGTTTTGTACATTTTATTAAAGGAACTTCCTATTATATAGAATTTCCTTATAAAGTGAAAAGTTCTTAGATGACGGAACGTTTCATCGGAAAATTCTTCATTAGAAAAAAAAGAAAAAGAAGGAATACTGATGGAAGCATTTATTCAGAAAACATCAGTGTTTATACATTGATGAACTTTTACTCATCAATAATGATATATATCGTATACTTTTGGTTCCTTTTGATTGCAAAATCTTTTGGTGCAGTAGAAAATTGCTAGTTCTTTTCAATTAAAAGTAGATTAATTTATATTCGTATCAGACATATTTCAAGTTTAACATAGGATATTAATCATCCGGATATTGGTTATAGTATTCCTTTACCTTGCAGGTCTCTAAAAATTTTTAGGGAAGCATTACATAAAGAGCATATTCCCTGATTAATGATATGATCACAAAAAAGATAGTGTAATCTGAAATTTTGGAAACAAATAAATAAAATATTTTTCTTTCAATAACAGCTGAAATTTATCAAAATTATTATACGAGCTTTTTAAACGCTAGAACAATTTGAAATGCAATATAGTAAAATATAGAAATCGTTAAATATAGAAATTGAGCTATTTTTTGCAATTTTTGTATGAGAAAAATTAGAAAATTCATCTCATCAAAATTTCTTTTGGAACAATAATTATTGTTTTGCAAATTGATTTCAAAACAGATTTCAAAATTAAAATTTCTGCGAAAAGTCTGTGTAATATAAGAAATACTAAAGAGTTGTCGCTTCAGAGCCCAAACAGAAATGCAGTTTTTTGGAAATGGGTTTTACTTAAAGTCCAAAATTAAGCGATGATTTTAATTGCATAGGGTTCCGGGAATACCGTTTACATTAGATTTTTTTCTTGTATTTTGTTTTTAGATTTTTATTATGACGATATCTCCTACAAAGCATTATTTTCGACAATTAAATCTGTTATAAAAATTTCGTTTTTTTTTTTTTGAGGAATTGTTCATCAATGTTATGAAAAGTTTGTGTACTTTATAACCTAGGCCCTAAACATTTCAATTATACTTATGGTTTCAGTATTTGGATCATTCAATATTTAAACAAGTCATCAAAACATGAAAATAATTGAACAAATCATTGGCAGAATTTGGTAAGAGAATTATGGCTGATATATAAAATAATTCGAAAATAATTGAAATATATAAAATAAGTAAATAAAATGATTGTAGGAGTCGTATAATATTTGGTTCAATTACGAATCAAATCTAAATATATTTGGTTCAATTACGAAATATTCAACTAGCACTTTGATCTCTTAAATAAATATAATTGATTAATGTAAGACAAACAATTTTTATAATTGGGCAATCAATTGAACGAAAGAGCTTTACTTCTACTTCAATCTATTTTGATGTTAAAAACTATATATCCAAAAGCAAATTTTTAACAAGCAATAATTAGACAACTTGCAGAATGGCATTATTTACATAAATTATATAAATATATCAGTTTTGGTGTTTTAGTTTGGTATCAGCTTCTAATACTTTAAGGAAATAAAAATGTATTCCTTACTTTACAATAAGAATTGATTTGTTCTATTAAAATGGCTAGATTATTGATGATGATTCGCCATTGACATTGACGACATGTCGACTATCTTATTTGACTGTAGCTGTCTTATACGCCCTCATATAAGCTACAAGGTTATCGATTTTGTACAATTTAATAAATGCCTTCTACAACCTTTAGCTTTCAACGGTACTAAGATGGCGTTAGATAATGAAATTGAATTCCCTCCAGAAAGACATAATTCCTGAGTATAATTTCTTGTAACGTTTTTTATTTTATTTTTATTATTATTTATTTGCAACTATACCTCAATCTATATTTGCAATCTATATACCTCAACCTAAGTATGAGTAAGTACAGAATACAAGAGGTCATTGAATTAGGTCAGCGCAACAACTAGGGTTGAAGTGTTGGAAGTAACCCAGTAGTAGTCTCTGTAGGTTTCAATAAACGACGTGGAGGACCATCAGAATGGGAGATTGTGGCTAGTGATTGGGCGAGAGGTTTTGAATGATTAGCTAGTTTGCTTGGAAATGTTTGAACCTGGCATGGATATTAATTCGTTAACAAAGGAAACTTTAAGATCATGATGGAGAGGATACGGTTGGAGACATAGTCTCTAAGTATTCGGTACGTTGACTAATTGGCAAAGGACTTTGGACTGGAGCCCCACAATTCTGTTCCATAAGTCTACATGGGGCGTTTTGGGTCTATAAATTACATTGGGGAGTCCAAAGGATCTCCCTAGTAGTCCGTAAAGTTTGTTTATTTCCTTTCTTTTGAGTCACTTATGGATTCCAAATGAGACGTCTGTCTATAGTCCTAATTAATGTACCTGTGTACAGACATGAATAGGAACAGATGAGAAAATAGAATAGCGATGTCATCGGCGTAAGTTGTAATTAGGTCTGGGGTTGAATATGGACGTCCGCAGAGCAGATGGTATACAAGATTGCTTTTTAAGGTATGCGTCAACATCAATGATGACATCCGATCAAAGCCTTTCTGGCCTCTGGGCAGTGTCCGCTCGTTATAGTCCACCCTGACTAGAGCAAGAGAGCTGGAGAGGGTCCTAGAAAGAGAAAACCTATGAAAATATCTTTTTTAAAGTTTGGTCTTGTTTGTATTTAGGGTGAATAATATTTTCATTTTCTATTAGTGCTTAGAGGAAGTGATGCGATCATATCAGTTTGCGGAAACAAGATTCACCGGTGATTAGTTTTTTGAGGCTTAAAAGACAAAAAAAAAAAAAAACCACAGTTCTTAGAGAATATATATGATGTGTGTTTAAGTGAGGGAGAGAATGTTCGTGTTTGGATATATAGCCGGAATTTTAATTAAGATATTGGAGTATCTATTGCGACCAAATCTTCAGTTTCGGCAAATTTCGTCAAATAAAAATTGTTGCAAAAATTCAGATTTCGAATAAATTTGTCAATTAAATTTGAGAATTGCCACTGAATGTTTCAGATCTTATTCCCCCCCCCCCGAGGTAGTTTTATTTCCACCATTAAGTACCTGTTGTTTAAGTACTAGAAGAAGCCATCTACTAAGTCACACTATAACCATCTACGAGGGTCATTAAATAAGTATCAAGACAAATCGCTGTACATACAATAGTTTCAGTGCATCAAGTTAGCATGCTTACTTAGTTTCTCATCAGCTGCTCGAGAGTATTTGGTAAGTATAACCTCAAATGTATTCAGTTAAAAATGGCAAGTCCGCTCGAGCAATGCACCTCAGTGATTAAAAGAACACCGCTCAGTGATTAAAATTTTAGTTGCAGAGGGTATCAAAGGTAGTGAAATCCACGAAAGAATGTTGAAACTGTACGGGAATAATTGTTTGAACCGTTCGAACGTTTACAAATGGGTAGAACAATTTAAAAGTAGTCGTGTAAGTGTCTTTGACGAACAACGAAGTGGACGATGGTTGAAGTTGCAATTGCTTCCCTCGAAGGTTGGATTAACGCGTTAAATCAGTACAACAGGAGTATTACTGTTGAATTGATAGCTGAAGAAGTGCGCACAGGTGTTGGAACTGACCATAACATTATTCAGAATAGCCTGCAGTACAGGAAAACTTGCGCGAGATGTGTTCTAAGACAACTTACGGACGCCTGCAAAGAAACAATGTTTCAAATCAGTCAACAGTTGAAAGAACGATGTTTAATTGAAAAAAAAATTTTCAGCAGAATTGTAACATGTGATGAAACATGGATACACAATTTTGAGTCGGAGTCTACGCGTCAAATCCTTGAGTGAAAGCAAACGGGTTCTTCCATTCGAAAGAAATACAAGAACAGCCGTCTGCAGGTAAAGCAATGCTTCCAGTGTTCTGGGATTCGCCTATTTATTGTGACTATCTCGCAGATCAACGAACCATCAACAGTGATACGCTCACAAACAAAGTAAGGCCTGCTATTCGAACGAAACGTCGTGGACCCTTGACTAAAGCGTGATTTAGCTTCATAACAACGTCCACCCATGCACGGCCCAGTTAAACACTTCAAAAAGTGGGGAGGGAGATCCTTCCACATCCCCCTACAGCCCTCGGACCTCGCCACTTCCGGACTTCCGTTTGTTTGGACCCCCATAAAGAGGCTGGCTCTACGTAGGAAACATTTTCAATCCAACGGAGAAGTTAAAAATCAGGTGCAGAAGTGGTTTCGATATCAATCCAAAGAATTTTATACTAAAGGCATACACAAGTTAGAAGAACGATAGGACAAGGGTATAAATGTAGCCAAAGTTTTGTATTGATTAAATAAATCGTTTTTGAGCTACAACGATTTATCTCGTTACTTATTGAATGACACCTAACAAGAAGTTAGAGAACATAAATCAATTATAAGAATAATAATGTCAATCAATGTCGACACCTTACTGGGTTTTTTTTTTCATGCTACAAGCATTAAATAATAAAACATTATCTGGCCAACGAAGATTTTAAAGATTCACCATTTAGTCAAGTGATTAACTCTATGACACGCTATAATAAAAAAAAAAATATTAAATACATGAAACTATGTTGTGATGTTAGTTGTCTTTAACGAATACAAAAAGCATAAAATGTTAGGATAGGCCATGAAAACTAAGAGATCGTAATTCTCGTTTATTACTTTATAATCCCATAATTTATGATCTTGTTTTTAAAGTAGAAGTTGAATGGAATTTCAAAAAGACGTAGCAATTCGTTATGATTAACAAACAACACTTAACTCTTAATAACTGTTTCTTGAATATTTTGCTCATTTGAATATTTTAACGGAAAGAGAGTTATTTTTTAGTTCTTTTTTAAATACACGTTATTTATTTGTTAATTTCTTTCACTATAGGTAATCTGAAGTACTGCAGTTGTGTCAAATTTTCGATATCGAGATTTCATTTGGAAATACTTGTATTGAGATCTACTAAGCCCTCATGAGTTTTAGAAATTGGTGTGTCTAACTGTCGGTCTATCCGTCTGTCTAACTGTCGGTCTACCCGTCTGTCTAACTGTCGGTCTATCCGTCTGTCTAACTGTCGGTCTATCCGTCTGTCTAACTGTCGGTCTATCCGTCTGTCTAACTGTCGGTCTATCCGTCTGTCTATGTGATTATGGTCAGCATAACTCAAAAAAAAAAAAAAATCTGGTATGAAACCTCACACAACTTTCTCTTACTCCTGTTCTCAAAATTAAAATTGACAAATGTTATAGTTTGTGTACCAAATTTAACGAAATTCGTCGAAAACTGAAAAAAATAAAAACTGTTCAGTAAAAGCGCACTTCCGGTTTACTAATTTTCTTAAAACTCGGAATTTTGGCCATCTATTTATTTCTAATTAATTCTGTTTGGATGATAGAATTGTATAATCAACTATGATAGCGCACTTCAGAGGAAGCTGTAACCCCCACCACTCCCCTAAAAGTGCCCTTAAATGAATTTTCCCAGAGAAATTTTTTAAATAAAAGATGTAGATCGTTGCATGTTTAGTTTATATATAAAGTTTCAAGAAAATTGTACAAGTCATTTTTGAGAAAATCGCGAAAAAGTGTTTTAGTTTATATATAAAGTTTCAAGGAAATTGTCCAAGTCATTTTTGAGAAAACGAAAAAAAAAATCTCTTGGTAAAGTGGTAAAGTAAACGCACTTCCGGTTATCCAATTTTTTTTCAAACTCGGAATTTCAACAACATATTTAATTCTAATTTACATTATTTTGATGACAGAATTGTCTAATAAACTGAAATAGCACTTTAAATAAAAACCTAACCCCACCTCTCCACCAGAAGTGCCCTTAAAAGAATTTTCCCGGAGAAATGTTTCAAATAAAAGTTGTAGCACTTTGTAAATATAGTTGATATATGTCAAGTTTAAAGAAAATTGTCGAAGCCATTTTTGAGAAAAACGGAAAAACGTAAAAAAAAAAAACTAGTAAAGTGGTACTTCCGGTTGAGGAATGTTGACAGATAACGTAGTGTCAGATCCCATGACGATACCTAAACGTAATATCAAGTTTCAACTTTCTACGATTTTTCGTTTTTGAGCTATGGTGGTCACATATACACGCACACGCACAGACCATTTGGTAAAAACCACTTTTTTGGACTCAGGGGACCTCAAAACGGATATTTCCGATGAATACTCGACATCAAAAATTTGACACGATTACAATACTTCCTCTTAGTTGGAGTAAGAGGAAGTAAAAATATCACCAAGTTCAAACTTGATATTTAGTTTAAAGGGATGTCAAAAAGAACCAGACATCAAAATTGGACCGGAAGTATCGCTTTACTGAATGGATTTTTTTAGTTTTTTGCTCCATTTGTTTCGAAAACGGCTCCAACGTTTTCTTTAAACTTAGTATATTAACCACATAATATTTCAGCTATAACTTTTATTTGAAAATATTTTACCAGCAAAAATTCATTTAAGAGAGGTTGTAGAGAAAAAAATGGTGGGGGTTATATTTTCCTTTAAATAATTATTATTTCATTTTATTATTCGACTCTTTATTAACAATATAATATTAATTAGAATTAAATGTATCGTAAATATTCAGAAATTGAGGGGAAAAAAAAAATCATTTGGCCGAAAGGACGTTATTAATTTTTTTCAGTTATCAGCGATTTTCTCCATAATACCAAAGAAGAAACTGTGCATTACACTTGGGTTAGTAACTGTGCAAATACATCCCTATAAGTTTTTTTTTTGTTTGTTTTTGTGAGAAAACTGATTTTAGCGAGGTTCTTGGAGGCTGGAAGGTCATACGGTCTTACTCCCTCAACAAAATGTTGAAGAAATATCATAAGTTTGAAGGAAATTTGTCAGTTAAAAATATGTAAAACTGCAATAAGAGTGTAATAGGATCCCAAGAGAGGGAACCATAGCACAGAGAAAGAGAGAGGCAGAAATGTCAGGACTACTCTCTCGGACTAGAGTGAGAGAAACTGCTTAAATACAGCGACGGCAGATACATATATAACACAGTTCATACAACTGAGGTCGAATTTGTCAGTTAAAAATATGTAAAATTGCAATAAGAGTGTAATAGAATCCTAAGAGAGAGATCCATAGCACAGAGAGAGAGAGAGACAGACAGAAATGACAGGACCACTCTCTCGGACAAGAGTGAGAGAAACTGTTTAAATACAGCGACGGCAGATAGATATATAACACAGTTCATACAACTGAGGTCGCTCGCCAGTCACAATGTGTCATTATCCTTTACCACTCTACCATACTCTTCATCATTTTAAGTGTAATGTCCAGGCAGTCAGTGTCTCTTCTTATATTATACAAACCATTTTCTCTCCTTCATCATACCCATTACAAAGAAAAAGTAGTGTGAGTTAAACATTTAAAACTATTAAATAAACGACAGACACTGTTTTTTTTTTTTTATGTTTTACAATTTTATTTAACCAGATTACCAGAGCTTAGTTTTCTTTTGTGAATGCAAATTGCTATAAGTTAAGCGGGAATGGCTGTCTAATCTTTCCACACCGGATGTAAATAATCCTATAAACGTGAAAAACAAAAGAAAGTTTAAAAAAAAAAAAAAAGAACAGAAAAGAAAGAGTAATATTTTATTACAAAGTAGAAATACTGGATGTGCAAAGTTGTGAGGTCAATAACATCTTGTCCAGTCCATTAACTGTGAAGGTGTTGGCTGGCGGTTAGAGTTAAGGGCGTGAAACTGGTGCCAAGTTTCTCCAGCTACAACAGTTTTCAAAGTTATGTTCTGGACGTGATAACTGAACTATTCTAAAGTACATACTATATAATAAATACTTGACTATTCTTTAGAAAGTAACTTAAATATGCCAAATATCAATTGGTAATTGAAAACTTGTTTGAGCTTACTATTGTATTCCATTTTTACTTATTTTTATTCCTAATAGGATGTATTCAGTATTTGTGGACTGTGTGTGTGGGTATATGTGTGGAACATTGTATGTATTATGTGTGAACAAGATATCTCAAAAAACAAAAAATCGCAGAAAGCTAAAACTTGGTTAACATACCGCAATTGTGACGAAAATTTCGGGAAAAATCCATCAATTGGAAATGCGACTTTACTGTTGTTTTTTTTTTTTCAGTTTTCCCGATTTTCTTGAAAACGTCTTTAACATTCTTTAACTATCGTATACTCTATGCATACACATATACACACACACACACACACACACACACACACACACACACACACACACCTTATCTAACACGTTTATTAAGAACGCCTTAAGATTTCTTCTAAAGTACAACTTTAATATAAGGTATTGGTATAACGTATATAATGTTAATATACATTAGAAGCATTGTTAGAATGCCTTTTTATGTTTGCTTTTTATTTAAGGCGCGTCAACATCTATGGCCATTAGAGCCCGGAGCCTTCTGAGTGCAGTGCCGGCATCCGGACAGTATTCTCTCGCTACAGATAACACTGTCCATCACCGAACTGTAGCTGTAGAGGCTCCTAGAAAGAAAAAAATCTAAGGGTAGCACTAGACTCGAACCTGGGACCTGCGCGTGGAAGTCCAACGCGCTAACTACTTAGCTAATCCCTCCCCTAATTCCTAATTGTTAGAAATTTTATCAGACACACAGCGAGAGTCTTGTAAAATTAAAATAAATGATCTCAATTATATGTTTTGGTAGAAATAATGTAATGATCTATATATATATAAATTCAGCATCCCTACGTTTGTGTCAGCAAAACTCAAAAAGTAGTCGAAGGATTGACTTGAAATTTTTACAAAACGTTGCATTTATATATAGGAGTGTTTATATATACTTTTCATTCCGAAGTTCCCACGGAAACGGGAAATTCCGAGCGTTTCGCGAAGTTGGCAGAAACAGACACACGCAGACGCGTTGCGATCGGGCGCTCTGTCTACCGAAGATATTCATCACAGAAAAAATATATAATGAAGCGCTAATCTTCATTGGGGATCTTTGTCTTGCAATGTATGACAGTGTCTTGCCGGGGAAGTTCGTCTTGCAGTGACATACAAATCCATCGACTCCGTGATGGACCAAAGTAAAGTAGTGAATTTTCAACGGAATTTCTTAATTTTCTTGATGTTCCCGGATTACTGCCACACATTCTAAATTAGAAAATTGAAGTGTCAATTATATGACTCTGAAATATCAATCAGCCAAAGTTATGCAATGGTACACGATTAGTAGATGAAAAATCGTTGAATAATCTAATTGAAGCAACAATTCTTATTGGACCTCATAAAGTGAAGACGTACTATTTCCACGAATACCACTCATTCCGACAGATAGGGCGTTTGAGTTCAAACTACTTCAATTTCCAATACGTTTTGCGTTCGCTATGACTTTCAATAAAGCGCAAGGACAATCATTGCAAGTGTGCGGTTTGAATTTGGAAAACGAATGCTTCATTCATGGGTAATTACATGTCGCATGCTCCAGACTCGGTAAACCATCTGATCTTTATGTATGTGCAGAAAACGGACAAACAAAAAATGTAGTCCATTCACTAGCTTTACAATAAAAGAAAAGACTTTCAGTTAAAAACATTTTTTCTGTCTTTTCTTTCAGTTCACAGCAACGCAAAGTAGGGTATTAAATTGAATGATGTGTTTTCTTGCTGAATCTATATTAACAATCATACTTCCCTAATAATTAAAATCAGACTGAGCCACAGCTAAGCGTGGCCGGGTTTACCTAGTTTATTATAATTATTTAATAATAAAATTTTAATATTTTGAATTTAAGAAGAAACTATTATAGTATATTTTTTTTTAGGAAAGAACCTTCAAGTATTATTGTAAAATCGAGTAAAGTCATACATTATTTAAGAGTAAATTATGGAACAAACATTACTATACGGAGCACGCAACATAAACAGGGAGGGATACGGAAGATATAGTGCAGCTGTTGGTGAGTGTAAGCCTATCTCTTTAGGCCAAGCACACCTTTCTATATTATACAAAGATTTACATTTAATTCTGTGTTTACCAAGGCTACCTTTATCTTATAATGATTACTTTTAGATATTATATAATACAGAAATATAAATAATATAAACAATAATTTTGAGAATACATTTCCTGATTATTTAAATGTAATGTATAACGTATGAATTGTTCATGTTGATTTATAATATTTATTCGCATTAAATCAACTTTGATGTTAAAATCAGAATGTATTCAACATATCTTTTAACATTTATAAAATATTCATTTCACTTTCCTTTACTGAGAGAGAGAGAGAGAGAGAGAGAGAATGAGAGAGTGTGGATTATTATTTGTAACATTTTTTGGGGAAAATTCATTTTTAGAGGGATTTTGGAGGGGTGGGGGTTATGCTTTCCTTTGCAGTGCTATTTTAATTTATTATACGTTCCTTATCACCTACATAATATTAATCTTAGAAATAAATCTATCGCCAAAATTTCGAGTTTCAAGAAAAACGCAAGACCGAACTTTTTTTTTTCGTTTTCTAGATAACGATACCAAAAGTTTCCATAACACACGTATAGACCAATCACGTTTCTTTTCTATTGCTTTCATCTAAACATATAATAATGAATCCAGTTAATAATAGTTGGTAAAATTTCTAAGTTTGAATTGAGTTAGTCAATAAGTTTTTTTTTTTTTGTGAAGGGGGGGCCAATGCACTGCGACCTTTTCCGGTCTATTATGCCCACAGCACCCGAGCAGATGTCCCAGCTGAACATCCGTTCTACAAAACCTCCATTAGGTTGAGATCCCTGAGAAATCCCAGTACCCTGACAGGCTCTAGAGAGGGTATAGCCCCCTCCTCCACCTGGTAGCTACCCAAATTCTTAAATCTTCTCTGAGTGGCAGCCTCGCAGTCTGTTAGCAGCTCTCACTTCTGCATGAGTTCTCACTTCTGCATGAGCTCTCACTATCCAAACAGCTTCACCAGGTGTCCTCTAAGTCGGCAATGCCCCGTGAGGAAACCTGTAAGAACGCGGAGCTTGTTCTTGCTCCATCCGAAGCAGGCCTCCGATCTCCGTCGGTTATAATTTCCCAAGCAGATTTTGGCCTGCCGCAAACCGGGGAGGGAGTACCAGAGTTGAGATCTCCTCGTCTCCTCCTCCTTCCTAAGTTCCTTAAACAGAAACTGGTCGCTGACCCCACAAAAAGGTTCCAGCCCTAGGAGCGGGGTCGTAGCGCCTATCTTGGCCAGGGCGTCGGCCATCTCATTCCCTTCAATGCAATAAAAAGGTACTGTACTTTGAAAAATCGTAAAAATGTTTTAAAGCAGTTTATTTTTCTATAATATTTATTCAAATATATATTATTATCAAAAATATCATTTCCTTCTCTTCTAAAATGAATTAAGCAAGCATGTAGCAGTTGTAATTCAATACTGTATCACATTGAATCCTGTTTAAGCAAAAAAGCAGAAATGTTTTGGAATTAATGTAAATTAAATAATGATATTCTAGATGCCTTTCAAAATTTTACGACCAAAACCAAAATTTAAAATCAATCATAAAGTATGCAAAAGGTAAGGGGACACCTATGCCTTTTTTTAATGCCGAAAGAAATGAACAAGAAAAAAAATCAGGCATTTCCTTACCCCAGTGACAATGTAGTTAAATGTTGGTTTTCAGCATATGCAAAAACTAGTTCTTATATTTTACGTTGTAGTTTAAATGACAGTGTTTCCATCAAACTTCAAATTAGCCTGAATTTATTAACACGGTACTACCCAAAATCAATTCTTTTTTGAAATTTTTTTCAAATTTTCGCATCAAAAAAAAGCAAATCGTTTAATGTGTTTTCCAGAAAATTACCAATAAACACAGAAACCTATTTGGTAAAGTCGTACTTCTGATTGAAAAATTTTGTTTACATTTTTTATTTTATAGTTGTTTTTAATGTACCTTAATGTTATACTACTACTAGTGGTAGTAGCATATAACATTGTACTGAAGAGATTATTTAGAGGAAACCGGTTCTAAATATCAATTTTTTGGCGATTAACGAAAATCCCAGGAATTGAAAGTCTTTATGTATTCAGTGTATATGCGAAATTTAAAGAAAATCATTTAAGCCATTTTCAAGAATGTTATGGAATCTGAATCATTAAATATTCATAGGATCAGAAGCGCGAAGAAGCAGGCATTAAATGATTCAAAAGTTAGTTACTCCCCATCTAGCCCAAACTAGGAAGGAAGAGTTCGATTCATATAAATAGAACGGTGGCAGTACAGTTCAGGACAGTTTTTACAACAGTACATCCCGGCAGAAACCTTTCTACTACCTTCTTATTCTACTCGGCCAGTCTGCCTCTTTATTATTCTCTCGCTATTCCTAACTTCTATTTAACTGTAAAGTCCTTGCAGTTTGTGTGTTCTATTCATTATAAAGTGTTCAACAAATCATCTAGTTTATTTCTAATCTCATTCCTAAATTCATCCTCTCTATTCTCTCTACTCCTAAATTTCACCACAGCTGTTTGTTAAAAGTTTGAAATCTACCTTCATATAGATATCGGAAATTAGTAGCCTTGAGAAATAATTAAAAGGAAAATTTACTGGTATAAAGACGTTCAAATTAATAATAATATCAATTGATTGATTTAAATTACGATAAATTAATGATTGGAATACTGCATTGGTGGAGGCTAAGGGAGGAAATATACAAGAATCAAACAGTAGATTGTATAAATAGAGCCAGAATTTCCCAGTTTAATGTTATATATAAATACCTAAATTATGAATTAGGAGAACAATTCTATTTTAACGGTAAATTTACAACAAAAGGTATTAGTTGGATTCTCAAAATGTAGAGGATTTTGCTAAGCTATCTATTTGACTGCGCGCAGAGATAGGTAATAATAATAATTAAGGAAGAAACTATTCGACGATAATGTTCGTTAGAGAATGGCCCAGTTTCTCTCATGATCACAGTGAAGGAGCCCGCTTCTGACCACGCCAACTTATTTACCTTATCCAGTTTACTCTCTCCAATGAAACCCACAGAAACAAAATACTAACATGGTCCACAGTGCAGAATACTAGTCCTAGGATAATATTCTTCTTAACAAAGCAACCACTAGTATAGATTATAATACCTAATTCGGCAGAACTACCGCAAACTTGCTCACACGGTAATGCAAAGGAAATAGAAAACATTCTGCATTTTATGGCTAGATGCCCCTCATTTAATGAAATTAAAAAAAAAAAAAATAAAAAAAAAACACTTTATCGGAGCAAGAATTGTTTTACTACTTTAAATGAAGAGGAGAGGAAATTGATAATAAGCTATTGTAAAATGCAGCTTGGGGCTGTAGGTGTAAATTAACTACAGAGGCAATTTTATGAGTATGTAATCGTTATACTTGATTAATTGGCGTGTTTACTTATATGAATTGTTATTAGCTTTATGCACCATCTGTTTTTGCTGTTTTTTTCATTTTTGTTATATTTGAAGTTTTAATAATTTGTAAGTTGATGCCCAAAACTACAGCTCTCCCCCCCGATGGCATTGGCCAGGGGTTTAATGTCTTTGTGTTAATGTTGAACTGTGTAAATTATGAATAATAACGACATATTATTATTATTATTATTCCCTCCTTCTCTAAAATATATTATTACATAAACGAATTTCAATTTTGAGTATTTTTGCAATTATTTTTTTGCATATATTGTTCACAGAAATACAAGACAAATATACACACGCACATACACCATTGGCTAAAAACTTTTTTTTTCTTATTCTGGTGACCGTTATAACAAAACTAGTTAACCCGGCCACGCTTCGCTGTGTGGCAAAATCTGATTTTTAGAAAAGTGAATAAAGTATTATAGTTAACATAGATTCAGCAACAAAACACATCATTCAATTTAATACCCTACTTTGCGATGCTGTGCACTGAAAGATTAGAAAGAAAAAATTTTTTTAACTGAAAGTCTTTTTTTATTGCAAAGCTAGTGGAATGGACTACACTTTTTGTTTGTCTGTTTTTTGCATAAACATAAAGATCAGATTGTTTACCGACTCTGGAGCATGCGACAAATAATTGCCCATGAGAGAAGCATTCGTTTTTTAAATTCAAACAGCACACTTGCAAAGTTTGTCCTTGCGCTTTATTGATAGTCATAGCGAACGCGAGGCGTATTGGAAATTGAAGTCGTTTAAATACGAACGGCATATCTGTCGGAATGAGTAGTATTCGTGGAAGTAGTACGTCTTCACCTTTATGAGGTCCAATGAGAATTAGTGCTTCAATTAGATTATTCATCAATTTTTTAACTACTAATCGTGTACTATTTCATAACTTTGGCTGATTGATGTTTCGGAGTAATATTATTGGCACTCAAATTTTCAAATTTAGAATGTGAGGCGGTAATCCGGGAACATCAAGTGAATTAAGAAATTCCGTTGGAAAATTCACTACTTCACTCTGGTCCCTCACGGAGTCAATGGATTTGTGAGTCACTGTTTCATCTGCGATTCTGTTTAGAATGATGTTGTTCATATCGAGTAAGTCGACATTTTTAGCCACTAGAATGGCTCTTCCCCTTAACCATGCATGATTTTGGTAATTTGTTTCTATGCTTTGGAATACCTTGTGTACTAATTCTTCTTTTGAATGTACAATGTTGCAGAAATTAGATGGGAAGGTGATTTTTCCCGTTTCTAGATTTGTAGAAGCAGTGCCGTTATCGAGTTCGAGTAATTGTCTTGAAAATATGGCAGCTGTTGGATCGTTTTGAAGTTGAACTCACATATTCGTTGTTAAATAATTTTTTTTTACTGTGCTCCAAAGAGTTGAATATTTCAAGCAGGCATGCAATTCATCAGCTGGTGGTATTGAGCGAAGTATCACTGGAAGCGTTTGCCTGAATCACAGGCTGGTAACACCAATGATTCACCAAATGGAACCTGATTATTTCGCAAGTCTTTTTCAATGTATGGTCTAATGCTTCCAATGACTTCTTATAAGCCATTGTACACTCATCCCATACAATGATTTTGCACGCCCGAAGAACCTTTTCCATTCCTGATGTTTTAGAAATGTTACATGTTGGATTTTCTGTGAAGTGCATGTTTAAGTCATGACAGTTTAAGAGCTGAATGCGCTGTTCTACCTCCTTCCATCAACGTAGCAGCAATACCTGAAGAAGCAAGTGCTAACGCAATATGGCCGTATGACCGGATTTTAGCTGGAATTTCCCGTTTCCATGAGAATTTGGGAGTAGAGGTACTTATAAGAAGTTGAGAAAGAGGTTAAGAGAGCGGGCCACTATCGCAATTCATCTGCGTCTGTCTATTTCTGCCAAACTCACGAAACGCTCGGAATTTCCTGTTTCCGTGGGAACTTCGGAATAAAAAGTACATATAAACATTCTTATATAGAAATGTAACGTTGTGTAAAAAGTTCAAGTCAATCCATCGACTACTTTTCGAGTTTTGCGGCCACAAACATACGGATGCTGAATTTTTATATTAATAGATTTTGAAGAAATTGCAATACTTGCTCCGACTACCATAAGATAATAAAAACTTCTTACAAAGCAATTAAAAATAATTTTTATTCGAATCTAAAATTGCTGCACTGATTAAAAAATTTCAATTTTTATAACATACTAATTGACTAGAACATTAAATTTATGGTGAAATTATACAAGATGTTAATGTCTCACCCTCAAGTGTAACAGATTAAATTGCTTGGTTATATGTGTAGATATACCACGGTTAGATTAGCCATGTGTTTCTCTGCAGCAACCACTGGTCTGACAATCTCAGGTGATCGTACTCAAGGGACAGTTTTACTATCCAACGAAGGCAATGCTTGGAAACTAACCTTGCCCCGGATGGTAAAGGCGAAGCAATATATGACCGCCCTGGACAGCACAGGAACTTCGGAGCCTGCCATAAAGCATTGTTTATATCTACACTTATAACCAGATAGGTATATTAAGGTGATCTTAATAAGTAAAAAAATCAACTGATTATGATTGACTTAATTATATATATTTTGGAATAGGCGGCCCTAGGTTGAGTAAATTCGCTGCAACGGCCAACAAGCGGTTTATGTTCTAACGTCAGCTGTATCAACCTTCAACGAATTCTTATCGCCTCCCATACGTTCACTGTATAGACTGTGAGTATGGACAGTGTATAACTTGATGGGTTTCAACTTTGACAACTAAGTTCCGCCTAAAAACTGTCTCTAGCATTCACCAAAAGTAAGAGAAATTAGATTATTATAAGCCGATCATTTGAGAGCTTTAACAAGTCTCAAGATCAATATTGAAGAAACTCGTGATTTTTAATAATAATGGCGGTGGAAACCTAAAAGAATCTTGAAGGAGCCTCAGCCATCGACCAAGAAGAAAACTGCCGGTCAAGCATTTTATAGAGGAATTAATATTAGCAAATCTCAGAATTTTTTAAGAAGCTGGTTGTAACAAGCATTTAATGTCTGCCGAGAGTCCTTTTACAGGCCAGAGGGCCTTCACCTAGCTAGCCATAATAGCATTCGACAGTTAGAACAAGCAAGAGTTCTAATTGGCCCCACTGCTCTCCAAGCGACCCACATCAGCCAACGCTACAATCTATAACCACACCAACAACATCACTCTTCCGTCACACTCCCCTCAATAAACTCTTTCTTCTTCAAAATATTCGTAAATATAAATTTGTTTAAAATTTAGAGAGTGAGTTTTGGGTCTTTCAGTTTTCATTCACCATTTAACAGTTCCGTTATCATTACAAGCTAGTGTAATGCAGTTCAAGATACTCCACATTTAGAGGGAAAAGTGATAGAAAGGCAGTAGATATTCCACTTTCTTGAAGTGTTACAACTATCTGAAATTAGCCTAAATTCAATTTTTTATAAAGAATATTTCAAATAATTATAAAAAATGCTGCGGTTGGTTCCGTAGAGCTGGAAAGCATCAGAGATATTTTCCGTAAAAATAGGCTGTTTCTATTTGTGGTCATCGACTGGTTTCGGGCGTTCGCCCACCATCAGGATGTTTTTGTCAAAACAGTGTGATAACGTAGACTTGCACAGGTGCAAATTCAGTTAATACACTCAAAAGACCACAAAAACACCACAAAAAGAAGCAGGCTATCGCGGAAAATATCTCTGATGAATTATAAAATATCTTTATAAATATGGCGAATAAAAAAATAAATTTAAAAAACTTGCTGCAGCGTCTTCTTGTTTAAAGAAATCACAGAAAATTGAAAAGAATAATCACTAATCGATTTAATCCGAAATTTTCGCATCATCATTGTTTGTGGTTTCCAAAAAAAAAAAAAAAAGAAAATCAAATTTGAATTCCCTGCAATGCTTTAGTTGTTGATTATGTTGTTCATATCCCTACATTTATAGACTCTTAGTTAAAAAAAAAAAAAAAATTATATTATGTCTTAGAAGGACTCATTCTAGTGAAAAAAACCAGTTTCAAGTCTCACAACTTTATATAGGTCAGGCAAACAAAAGAAATTTCTTCATAGGACATAAAAATATCAATGTATTAACTAAACTCTCTACATACTTTTTCTACAATGTAGAGGATTTTGCTAAGCTATCTATTTAAGTGTGCGCAGAGATAGGTAATAATAATAATTAAGTAAGAAAATATTGGACGATAATGTTTGTTAGAGAATGGCCCAGTTTCTTTCGTGAACACAGTGAAGATGCCTCGCTTTTGTCCATGCCAACTTATCTACCTTATACAGTTTACTCTCTCTCCAATGAAATCCACAGAAACAAACTACTAACATGGTCTACAGTGCAGAATACTAGTCCTAGGATAAATTCTTCTTAACAAAGAAACCACTAGTATAGATTATAATATCTAGTTTACATAAAACTGGGTTTTTTTTTTTTTTCATCTCATTACGATCCGACTACTTCTTAAACTGCCTTCTACTTAAAAACAAAGTTAATGAGACACATACTAAAGTGAAATATTTACAGCGATGGTTGAATATCAATGCATTTAATTGGAATTATAATCATTTTCCATTAAAATGGAGATTATATAAAAATAATGTTTGACGAAGCTAAACTTTAATTTAATATTAACATTAAAAAGTAAAAAAATTATTAAAATTTAGAATGAAATAATTTTTCTTTTACGATCATAAATCAGAGAGAGAGAAAAAAAGTAAGAGTAATAAAAAATCAAGTAATGTCACTTGATTTTGATTGAATTAGGAATTCGAATAATGTAATACAATCAGTGATACTCCCTCCAGTTCTCTTAAAAGGAGGAAATTTTACTAGAATGTTTAGTAATCAACTCTCAATAGTGGTTCGCTAAACTAAGTCGTTGCATACATTAACCATCTCTTCAATCTCTATGTGTAGGATCTAAATGCTGGAGATGTCTGTAAAGTTTTATCCATGTTGATAAGCCGAGATACCCGTAGTAATGCTTTGATCCCTGAAAAGTGACAATTCCTCCTCTCTAAATGTTTCTTCTTCTTTCTTACCATTACAGCCCATGTAGGGCCCTAGCCTCCTCAACTACATTCCTCCACTTCTCGCTCTTTCTCGAGCCACCCGTCTCCACCTTCTCACTCCCAACAACCTGAGGTCCTGTTCCACGTCATCTAGTCATGGAATCCGTGGTCTTCCTCTACTTCTTCCTCCTCCCGGATGCCCAGTAAACAACTTCCTCGGTATCCTGTCCTGCTCCATTCTTTCCAGGTGACCCAACCACCTCAATCTCCCACGTTTCACGACTCCCACCAGGTTCTGTTCACCATATAGATCTTTTAGCTCCTGATTTGCCCTCATTCTCCATACTCCATCCTGTCTTACCGGGCCAAATATTTTCCTCACCCATCTTCCCTTTCTCTCCCATATACTGAGAAGTCACTCATCCTCCCGAGTTAGCGTCCAGGTTTCGCTACCGTATATTCTTAATAAGGTCTTGTGCAATATTAACTTGGCTTCCCTAGATAGCTGATTGAAGCGCAAGGCTTTCTGTAAAGACCAGTAGCATTTGATTCCGGCTGTTATTCTGGCTTTTATGTCTATACTGACTTCATTTATATCAGTGATAACAGCCCCAAGGTATCTAAAGCTTTTAACCACTTCAAACTTATGGTTTCCAAGGCATATTGCTTCCTGGTCGTTCCTTTTTTTGGTTCGCATATACTTTGTCTCCGCTTCGTTGAGAGCGAGTCCAAGTTTACTGGCTTCTTTAGTGAACTCTTCGAAAACTCCTAAGAGTGCCGGTACAGTTCGAGCTGACAAAACAACATCGTCTGCTTAAGCCAGATGCTGGCTAAACCTATTAAAAATGGTGCCTCCGGGATTGGTTCGGATTGCTCTAATAGCCTTCTCCAGTTCTAAACTAAACAACATCGGGGACAGTGGATTCCCTTGCCTCAAGCCTTTCGCAATTTTAAAGTCTTCTGACATGGAGCCTAGTGCCTTCACACAGCCTGTTGAGTTCATAAAAGTCATATGTTGCCCTATTTTTGGCAAACCCAAATGACACATCCAGCGGAGCAATTCTTCCCGCTCCAAACTATCGTAGGCTTGCTTTAAATCTATAAATAAGTGATGCAGGGGCACATTATATTCATGGCACTTTTCCAACATAATCCTAATGGAGAAAATATGGTCCACAGTGGATCTTCCTTCTCTAAAATCCTGATTGGTATTCTCTTACCTCTTTGCTAATCCACTTTCGCAAGCGGCCCAACAGCAAAACGGCTAATTCTTGTAAGCTGCATCCAGGAGAGAAATCCCCCGGTAGTTCTCACACTTCATTTTACGACTTTTTTTAAAAATTGGGTATATGACACTTTTCGACCACTTCTTAGGCATTATCTCATTCACCTCATAATGTAATACCGTCAGTGATACTCCAGTTATAATTCTCTCCAGTTCTCTTAAAAGGAGGAAATTTTACTAGAATGTTTAGTAATCAACTCTCAATAGTGGTTCGCTAAACTAAGTCGTTGCATAAATTAACCATCTCTTCAATCTCTATGTGTAGGATGTAAATGCTGGAGATATCTGTAAAGTTTTGTCTATGCTGATAAGCCGAAATACCCGTAGTAATGCTTTGATCCCTGAAAAGTGACAGTCCCTCTTCCCTAAATGTTTACAGACCATTAAAGAATACAAATGTAACACTTACACACTAAAACATACAGACAATTTAAACTATGTTTATATAAACAAGTCCCCAAAACGTATAGTTAATAATAATGCGCGTAATATGTTTATTTAAGAAAAATAAATAAATAAACAAGAATTTTTATTTTATTTTATTTATTTATTTAATACATTTCTATATGCTCCATCTACTTGCTAAATATAAATACAAAGTTATATTTAAAAGTATTTTACAGCTGGATATTACATCAGCTGGAGTTCGATGTAAAAACAAATAAACGGTATAAAAAAAAAGAGAAATAAAAATAATAAGAGAAATAGTTCTCTATGATATTCAAATTACACAAAGAGCAAAGAGCAGATATCAAAGCTCTCAAGTTATCGGATATGATTAAAAAAAAAAAAAAGTACAAGAAGTTCAATACTCTTTTGAAAAGACGAAGCAACTTCTCATTTAACTTAAGGCAACGGAAGTAGACTTAATTCCCAGAGGCGAGTTAACTTCTCTGAAGGTCTAATATATAAAAAGAGAACCGGCAGATCTACCTTATCTCATCTACCTCATCAATTAATGATAACATCTGAGCATTCCACAATACGATAGAAATATTATCAACAGAGAAATATTCACATCAGAGATATTTTCTGAGACAACCTGTTTTTACTTTCTCTTACTCCTAGTAAGAGGAAGTATTGTAATCGTGTCAAAATTTCGATATCCAGTTTTCACCGAAAATATCCGTTTTGAGGTCCCCTGAGTCTTAAAAAAAATGGTTTTTAGCAAATGGTCCGTTTGTGTGTGTGGATGTGAACAGCATATCTCAAAAAATGAGAAACCGTAGAAAATTAAAACTTGATATTCCGTTTAGATATCACCATGGGAACTCACAGTACGTTATCTGTCAAAATTCCTCAACCGGAAATACCACTTTACTAATTGTTTTTTTTTTTTACTTTTTTGCAATTTTCGCAAAAACAGCTTCGACGATTTTCTTCAAACTTATTACGCTCAACTATACACAGAAAGAGCTACAACTTTTATTTGAAACGGTTCTCTGGGAATATTCATTTAAGGGCACTTTTGGGGGAGGGGGTATGGTTTTTATCAAAAGTGCTATTTCAGTTTATTAGACAATTTTGTCATCTAAATAATGTTAACTAGAATTAAATATGTTGTTGAATTTCCAAATTTGAAAAGAATCGGATGACCGGACGTGCGTTTTACTTTACTACTTTACTAAATAATTTTTTTTTACTTTTTCGCGATTTTCTCAAGAATGGCTCCGATGATTTTTCTTGAAAAGTTTTCAAATAAACTAAACACAAAGATCTACAACTTTTATTTGAAACATTTCTCTTGAAAAGTTCATTTAAATGAACTTTTAGGGGGGATATCCAAGAATTCAATTTCCACTCCAGCAATTGACACTTCTGCACTTCTTTGTATACTAGTAATTTTACGTTTGTGAAATTCATTCGCTTTCAACTTCTATAATCATTCATTAATTTAATCAAGTCGCCTGTTCTTTTTCTTTTATATTTTCATTTCATTTAATAATATTTAATTTTATTTCTATTTTTTTTTGTTTTGTTTTGTTTTTAACTAAAGTTTAATTTTCATTGTTTTCTTTATTACAATTCCATTGATGATACATTTTGTAATTACCGACTTCCAGCAGACTCAAATAAGTTTCCAGTGTTCAAAAACAAATTTACACTATACAGAAATAGGGTTAATACGATTCCGTGCTATAAAGGAGAAAAATGCATTATTGTGATCAAGAGATTCAAGAGATCAATAAATTATATTTATTACAGTTATATATTATTATATATATTAATCATCATTAAATAAAATAGATCAAGTCATTCTACGGATTATATCAATATTATGCAATAATAGTTTGCATCTCGTATTGCAAACGAATTATCTAATAAAGAAAATTGCCTTGAATTTAAAAATTAGTCGGCAATATTTCTTCTAATATTATTAGCTTTATTACTTTAATGAGGTTGAAAAATAGTTTGATAGCGTGGGCTTCTTCCGCCTAGACAATAAGGAATAATTAGATTTAATGAAGCAAAAAAGGTAAAGGTAAACTTTCACTAAATTTGTTGGACTAACAAAGTAGAAATTATAACCACGCCCTTCTTCTTAAAGTAATTTCTTTTGCGAGGATTATGTTCTTTCTGAATATTACATATTTTATAAGTATAAATTTATCTATAATTTATTTTAAAAAAAGGTTTAATTATAAATTAAAACAGAGACTATTAAACATATGAACCTAACATTTCTGGACAATAAATTTGGAAAATATTAAACAATAGAAATATAGTTTTAGTTTTTATATATTGTTTGTTACATTTAAATTATATATTTGAGTTAAAAAAATCAAATAAACAGAAAACTATAACATTTTGATATACTATAGAAGGTGGCAGATTATTACGTAAGATATTAATTAAATCTTTTATTAAATACAAACTCATGAAGTCGTTAAAATGGAGGTTTACAACTAAGATTTTTTTTTAATTTCATTACGTAGATTATAGAGTTTATTATTAGACTGCAGACTAATCTACCTTTAATTTTATTTTATTATTATTTTATGACTTCCTGTACTTTGCAGATCGCCAAATACCAGGATGTCTTGTTTGAATGAGTGCTGCTTTGCTGTATTTGTGCATTTTTTTTGTGGAATTATTTATTATTTATTATTATTTGGAGTTATTGTGTGTATTTTGTTTGGAATTATTTATTAATTGACCTTTGTATTTTATCAGTTTATATTTATATTGTGTCCATTGTTTATTTATTTGTGACTATTTATTTATATATATATATTAGGCTCATTTACAGATCTATACTATGCTTCTCTTATGAAGTTATGGAGCTCTATACATATGTTTTATGGTTATATAATATAGAATTTAGATTCGAAAGTAGTGAACAATTCTCTTCCATTGCAGTATTTTCGACAAGCCAAAATGATGTTTTCCGCATCAATTTTTGCATCAGGTGGGCACGGACTTTTGGGATCAATCATGATTCCTATACGACCCAGGTGGTGAGGACTGAAGTTATGGGTGTGAATGCATATTAAGATATAAATCTTTCTATTTTCGCTGAAGGCATGCAACCATGGCTTAGTGGGAATGTGTGGTTATAAGCCGGTATAAAACGTTCCTTTGGCATTCCTCAATTTCTCATATTCGACACTCCACTCCTTATAATAATGGGCTTTTGCACAATTTTTAACATCAGCAGCTAATAACATTTTATCTGTGGGTAGACCTAAAGAGGCCGCACTTCTCGCCCCTAGGTCCGCCATTTCATTATCTCTTAACTCGGAGTGTCCCTTAACCCATATTAGGCGGACTACTTTTTTTTACAAACTTAGATCCTGTTTCAGACTAATAAGAGATTTTATTGCGAAGTGTCAGATTTATACGAAACTGTGGTCCGTGTGTTTGTGAGTGTGGAATATAGTCCAGTATAACTACTGAAACTTGATATTTTGTTTAGGTGCTAGGGTGTCAAGGCACTAAGATTTTGGTCAAAATCGACCGACCACAGTACTGAATCGATTTTTCAGGTTCTTTGTTATCCTTTGTAAAAGGATAGAACGATTCTCTGTAAACTTTAAACGATAATCTCATCCTCTAAGATATAATAAAGGAAAGTAAAAAAATAAAAATCGTAGAAACTTTGCTGATTTCTATGGGCTAATAATATAAGATTTCAATACATCACCAGAGTTCATGAGAATATTATCTGTTTTGTCTAGGGTGATATATTTTTTTTTTTTTTTTTATTGTATATAAAGTATTGTGGCTGTTTGCATAATTCACTTTAAATATAATGAATTTATTTACTTTTATTACTACAAATTTTCTTTTTTACAGCATATATTCTATAATTATTAACTTTACTAATATGAATTAAAAATTTCAAAATAACTTTCTTAGCTATTTTTTCTTTAATAATTATTGGAGTTGGCTTACTTCTTCCCGGCAATGATACTAATACCAGTTACTTTCGATCCGGATACCATTAAACCCTGACCATGATGAAATAAAAAATAAATTGTTGACTTTTCTGAACTACCATTTTTTTTTTTTTTTTATGCAGATTTATTCGGAATTTATTATAAACACCCCAACAAAATAACCAATAAAAGTTGTTATTTACATTATGAGATTCAAAAGGCCTTTTTCTGTATTTAAAAAAAAAAAATTTGGTGTGAAACACTCACACCAAAAACACTCTCTTACTCCAGTTCTCAAATGTAATTGACACAATTTTATAGTTTGGTACCAAATTTAATGAAATTCGTCGAACACTGAAAAAACTGTTCAGTAAAAGCGCACTTCCGGTTTACTAATTTTCTTGAAACTTGGAATTTCAGCCATCCATTTATTTCTAACTAATTATGTTTGGATGATAGAATAGTATAATCAACTAGGATAGCACTTTGATGAAAATCTAACCCCACCCCCCCTTAAAAGTGCTCTTAAAAGAACTTTCCCAGAGAAATGTTTTAGATAAAAGTTGTAGATCTTTGCATGTTTTTAGTTTATATACGAAGTGTCAAAAAAATCGTCAAAGCCATTTTTGAGAAAATTGCGAAAAAGTGAATAAATCATTTAGTAAAGTGGTAAAGTAAACGCACTTCCGGTTATCCGATTTTTTTCAAACTCAGAATTTCAACAACATACTTAATTCTAATTAACATTATTTAGATGCCAGAATTGTCTAATAAACTGAAATAGCACTTTAGATGGAAACCTAACCTAACCTCTCCCCCAAAAGTGCCCTTCAATGCATTTCTCGGAGAAATGTTTCAAATAAAAGTTGTAGCTCTTTGTATGTGTGGTTGATGTGTTAAAAGTTAAATGACAATTTATTTTATGTCATTGTCGGTATGCTAGATTTGTTGAGAAACATGTACATTAAAAAGAGAGTTAAAAAATTCCACACTCGTAACGTTGGTACTTTCCGGTGAGGAATTTTACAGATTAAACGTACAGTCCAGCATTTTCCCCTGGTGACTCTAAACGGAATATCAAATTTCCAACTTTTTACGCTTTTTCGTTTTTGCGTATGCTGTTCTACATACATACATACCCACACTACAGACGACAGTCACTTGGACACACGGACCACACAACACACCAAACTAGAGCACAGTACCATTTGCTAAAAACCCACTTTTTGGGACTCAGGGACCTCAAAACGATATTTCCGGTGCAAAACTCGATATCGAAAATTGACACGATACGAATACTTCCTCTTACTAGGAGTAAGAGAAAGTAAAAAAATAAAGAAAATAGAAATATTGTAATTTTTACGAATAACATAAAAAAAAAAATTAATAAAGCGACATAATAATTATGATATAATATTTTAAGAGGGCAACATTAAAGTGTATGAGTGTAATAGAAAGGTGGGTGTATGAACGGAAAATTATATTCTGTAATATCGATATAGGCGCTGCTAAAAGAACGAAATGGGGGATAAAGGGGGGAAAAAAAACTGAAATAAAGACAAAGTAATTAGCTGTTTTTTTTTTGTTTAGTTGTTTTTATACCCTATATGATACAACATAACAGTTTTATATTTTTGTTTATAGTTTTGCGTATACAAGCTTATACTAGATTATTAAACTGCGAACTAAATGAAAAAATTGTTAAAACTAAATAACAGAAGCATATTAACTCTTAAAAAAAGTATATATATATATGGAAGGTGTATGTACTTTTATATTATAGCATCCACCATTTTCTACCATTATTTATTTTTTTTTTTATTCCCACGTCCCAAACATTAAATACATATACCATTCCACTTAAAAGCTTCTTCCTGTAATTTTTTTTTTTTAACTGTCACTAGTTCCAAACACCAGGAAAAAAGAAAAGAAAAAAAATGCCAAATGAAAGAGAAGAAGAGGAAAAAATAAATTAATGATAGCAGCTATCATGAAACTAAATAGCATCTTAGGAAGTGCAGAAGAAATAAATGCGGCCGTTAAACAGTTAACCCTGTTGAGTAGACTCTACCCACACGGTCCAATTACAGTTGGATTAAATTCTCCATTATAAATTCTTTTCCCCAGGCAAGTTATACGTTATTATCAATAGTGAAAACTCATGTCTATTTAATGATGTTTACAATTTATAACATTGTTCGTTTGCAAATGCCAATATCACGTTAGCACGCATTATATCAATGTTTCAAACATAAAATAAAACCACTTTGTATGAACTTAATTTGTCTGTAATTCGGTATTTATACAATTTTCTTTGTACTTCATTTTTATGCAGTATAATTAATTAAATTGGGACTAATTAATCGAATTCAGTCTGTAGCTCTAACGATCCGGCTGTCATGGCGCTTATGTTCACGAAACATTTATATGTGAGCCAATGGTATCCAAAAGAGTATTAAACATCGATGCGTCAATGACCATTACGATCCAATACTAATACAGATTGTCCTAAAGGGTGTATATTATTATTCTTGATGTGGTGTGATTGGTAGTGGAGAAGCTTCTTTACAAACTAAGGAATCTCGGTAAATCACTGGAATGAAGAGGAAAAAAACTTTGGTTAAGTTAGACTTACAGAACACTGTTTATACTGAATGAAAATATTAAGCACTACAAGGGCTTTACATTGTATAATTTAGAGTGAGAGCATGGTAGCATGAATAAAGAGTGGCAGATTGTTTGGGCCTTTGAAACGTTGTGAGAACGATGGTCATTGGAATGACGTTTGAATGAACAGGACTTGTTGGTCAGGTATCCTTTATAAGCGGCCGGCTGGACTAACCGGCTACTTCTTTAAGGCGCGTTCTCACGAATCAAGTTTAGTTGAGACCGATTTTAATTGATCAACAGAAGTTGAATGAAAAACCTAGTGAGAACCTTTTCTTTCATTAAAGTTGATCAACTTTTTAGTGGATCAACAAAAGTTTGACCGAGTCAAACTTTATCGTTAAAGTATGACGCATCTTTCAGTTGAACCCGCCATCTTTCAAGTATTGACTAGTGTGAACCTCCGAATCGCTCAATTGGCCTCTCAGTTTGTTTTCAACTCATAGAGTGCTCCGTGTCCTTATTGAAACGGTTTGATCGATTTCAGTTGAAACATATGAACCAAAACTGATTCAAGTCGCTGATCAACTAAAATCGCACAACTTAACTTGACTCGTGAGAACGCGCCTTTAACTTCTCCTTCCAATATGCTCCTTAGATTGCCACCTCTGGCTATTCTGAGATAGTGCCACTCAAGAGGCAAGTTTGAAGAATCCTACTACGATGTTGTACAAAAGGAATAGAGCTTACGAGGGGTGTTTATCCAGGAAGGGATGAATATGAATTACTAGAATAAGGGGACACCTCCACATGTGAAAAATATCCAGCTAGCCAGATGAATTGAGATCAACTAATTCTTGGGATCAATCAGGTTAAATATCTAAAAGTGACTTTTTTATATTAAAATCCTACGGAAAAGACACGTCGAAAATATCTGGGGAGACCTGTGTAGGAGAAGGCAAAAATTTAGTGCCATTCAACTAGGATCTCGAAGTGATTTACCTATGATGTGATATCTATGATCACCTTTATTGTGGTGATGCATGTTGAATGACACCAAGTTACACATCACAAGGGAAATCTTCGGTCTAACCAAATCAAAAAGTTAAACATCACAAAACAAACATTGGAAAAGGAACAATGTCTAGTACGCAAGTACGCTGATGAGTCTTGCCCCCTCAGTCTCATAACACTCCACCTTAGTGACTGAGAGTGTTGCCAATGTGGCTTTTCCTCAAAACAGCACGGAAAGGGGTTGAAAGAAAAAGTGCATTGGCACTCGCGAGACAGAATCCCTGTTAGCCGCGTTCATATTTAGAACACCCTATAAATAAGATGATTAAACATTGATTCGTCATAATTTCTCAATGAGAAATAGAAGAGATTGGAACTATGAATGCGCTTTGTACCATTAGCTATACACGAATTATTCGGGAACTCTTGTGACTTTGGGTCTGGAGAGTGTATAGGTCTAGCATTCGCGTAGGGCAATTTCCCTATTAGTATATTACAGGCGGAAATTCACCCAATCGGAAGAAGGGACCGGTTCAATAATATAATACATTTGACGTATCCCATAAAGTGAGATGACACTTAACAGAGAACGTCACTCACAGCTTTCCCTAAAATCAATTGTCCACAAAAATGTTTAAAAAAAAAAGTTAATATTTAATGAAATCTATGAAGCGGAATTGATAAAAATATTGAAAAAGAAAAAAAAAACATAACGGTAAAGTAAGTAGGTACTTCTGGTTGACTTACTTTTGACTTCCTATTGGATTCCATGATGATGCCCAAATGGAATACTATATTTAATATTCCATGAAATATATTACTTCTGCATTTCCTTCGACTTTTCGTTTTTGAGTTGTAGACTATCTTTCTCCCTCTCCCACACATACATATACACATGCGCGTGAGTTTGCAAACATACATCAAATCATTCTCCAAAACTATTTTTTCATATATATGTGACATCAAAAAATCTATTTCTGCTAAAAACTTCGAATATGATGATATAAATGGCGTAATCCACCGCACTACCATCTTCTATTTAAGGAAGAAGTACTGCTAAAATCTAATAATAAATTTGCTTTGTAATAAACACCGGCAGTGATGTTTATTCCTGTTAAGTAGGTTTGAATATGTTAAATATTGTGCGTGTGTATGTGCGTGTAGGAAGTGGGGATATAGTTTTCTCCCACCAACAAGAACCAATGCCTCTTCATTTTGTTAGGAAGGTTACTATATTGTTGTTGTGCTGGCCGCTGTCAGAAAAACAACTCGCGGATATAAATAAAACAAATATTTTGTGACAGCAATTAGTCTCATTAATACTGTGTCTCATTTCTCAATACAAAGCGAACCATCATCATTGCACAACACTCAAGCAATGTTTCCAACACAATAAACAACCTATAATTACGATCAATCAGAAATATAGCAATGTGTATGATCAAAAATTTATGATCTTAGGGACTTTTGAAGGAATAGTGAATGTAAAAAAAAAAAAAAGGTAGAATTTCTGATGAATGTTAGGGAGGAAAAGATCCCATCTATATGTCTGCCCTTTATGAACACACTAGCGCTAATCCCTATTTTGTTTCATGTATTTTGCAACGTTCTTTCAGTGTACAATTCCTTACGAAAAGCCTTCTTCTCATTTATTCACTTTATTTATTTCACTATTTATTTTTTTAACAGATCTGCCTTAGGATCGATCAATATTAATATATCTTTTATGGAATTCCGTGAGCCTCAGAAGTGAGTCAATTTCGAGAATCTGAATATTTTCTCTTTGTAGAAGACTAATGGGTAGCCATGAACGTTTTTTACCCCTTCTGAAAAGCCTTCAATTGTAAAAAAGGCTTTGAAGATTCATTAACCATCACAGGGCAATAAGAAAATTAGCAGAATTGAGAATACGTGAGATCTTATGAAAACGGAAAAACCTCGGAATAACCTGGGACTAAGGAAAAGTTCGTTAGATGATTTTGTCGGACCCAGGAGTTACAAATTAAGTGGACATCAGGGTAACAACAAAAAAATGGGGGGAACTCATAAGGTTAAGTTAATTTTTTTTTTAGAAAAGATAAGTCGCACAATGTTGGCTTGGTATTAATATTAAAAATATCACTTTTTTTTAGGGTTGTAAAGTTATATAAGTTTTTGTGTTTTGGTCAATTGTAAATAAAAGAATGGCTTCCATTAAGTTTGTAAATCAATTTAATAGTAAATAGTATATATTATAGTACTTTTCTATATGCAACAATGGACTTTAATCTTTTCATATAGTGTGACATCGAATTATGCTCAGTATTACTACTTCTGTAACCATCAGAGTGGTAAGATGAAATCTGATCAAAAATTGTAGAAGCGCTTTAATGAAGGTTATTCTTGATAAATTCATCTAAATAGAACTGTTTGCTTGAAACTAATATTTATATAATTTGTTATATAAATTTCTAAAAATGTTACTAAATAATCAATTACGTAATCATTTTTGGTTATTTGATGTATAAATGTTGGATATATTCGCAGTTTTAGATTAATCAGAAGAATAGAAAATGAAATGAACCAACACAAGAACATGATCCGGTCACAAAGACCTGGTAAGCACTATTGTAAAAGTGGATAACAGCGATAGTGACAGCTTAGAGGAGTGGTCAAACTGCAACACACAGTGATATATTATAACATTTTTAATATCTACACAACATTCATTCTCTCTCTCACTCTCTCACTGACTACATACTAAACCTCTTTTTAGTCTCCTAGTCTTCTTTTTCTTACCGTTGACTACATCGTTTCTTTTAACTCTCCACCAACCTCATTTATGGTGACAAAAAGTATTATATTTTTTTGTGAGGGTAGACAACGACCTCTATCTAGCGAATCGACCCTAACTGAAGTCACGTTGGTCTGTAAAAAATATAGCAAACCATAAAGTACTCTAAAGCTGGCGAGTAAACATAAAAGAAAACAAAAAAAAAATATAGCGCGATAGGGCACATGCACACCCACATACACGTGGCCGTATCCTGTTAATACACAGTTATTCTAATGCAACATCACCCGGCACGTTCCAAACCTTTTAAATACCATATTAAAACGGTAAAAAACTATCATCACCCTTGTCTAGTTTGTGAACTGTTTTCCCCCTTTTATTTATTACTGACTTATCTCGAAAGCTATAATGATTTTGGAAGTGTAAGATAGACCAACAGACAAGCTTTACTACCCACAGTTGACGCATCTTTTATTGAATAAAAAACTTAACATCATAGGGTTAGTCATCAAGTATAGGGACGTATTTAAGAATACAATTTAAAGACAATATAAGATTTTTTTTTTTTTTTTTTATTGTCTGTGGGGAGGGACCAAGCCCTATGATATCCAAAAAAGCCCTTCTGGGCCCCATATAGCTACCCCAAAGTTCGGAGCCTTCTCAGTGCACTGCCGGCCTCCCGACAGTGAGCTGTAGGAGGCTCCTAGGAATAAAAAATCTAAGGGCAGCAGCTGGACTAGAACCTGGGACCGCCGCATTGCTAGCCCAGCGTGCTACCACTGAGCTAATCCCTTCCCTTTTGAGAATCTTACTTAAGGTTCCACTATAATTCCTATGACTAATAATTTTTTGTGGCATTAATATAGATTTGAAATGTTATTGGTGATGTTGTGTGTTTGTGTGCTAGTAGCTTGTGTAGCACGAGTGGTTTAGTAAAAGGGCTTGTAAGTATATATGTTTAAGAGAGACGTAATAAGAATAATTAAGTAAACACTGGTAGATTAAATTAAATATATTCTTTAAAGATATATCCTAAAATAACTCTGTAATTAAGTACAAAACTCTATGTTTTAACTTATAACTGGCACAGTCCTGATGTGTTTTGTCTGAAGGAATGTCTTCTAATTGTTATTTCAAATCTTCCCTTGTGAGAAGAAGGGGTAGCTAACAAGGTTCATGAACTTTTCCAGTAACTGTACTCTTCTACCTGCGTGTACCCTTCTGCCAACAAGCTCGCATTTTTCTTCCTAATTTTGATATTTCAAATTAAAATAGATATAATTTCTTGCATCCATCACAGATTTCATAAAGCAAGAATAAGTATAATGAGGTTGTTGGAGGAGAGAAATGGTCTGGTTTGAATGAACAAACAAAATATGGCTAACATTGTATAATATAAGAAGAGAACTGATTGCCTGGACTTTACTCTTAAAATGATATGAGTAGAATATGCTAGAGTGGTAAAGGGTAATGACACGTTGTGACTGGCGAGTGACCTCAGTTGTATGAACTGTGTTATACTCGTATATCTATCTGCCGTCGCTGTATTTATGTAGTTTCTCCCACTCTAGTCCGAGAGAATGGTAAGTCATTTTGCCTCTCTTTCTCTGTTACGGATCCTCTCTTTGGATCCTATTACAATAAGCAATTAGTTTAGAGTATTTAAATTAATTAGAACAAAATAAATAGAATAGAAAAACAAATTTGGAATGAAACACTCACAAGACTTTCTCTTACTCCAATTACATAGCACAATATCAGTAGTTTTTCGAACTTCTTATTATAATTTATTTTTTGTTTAATTGAACTAATAAGTAGTTCGATTCCTTTTTTTTGTTGTTGCAAGAAACTAGATTTGGATTGAATTAACTCGCGTAGATTTCCATCTTTATAGTACTCTTTCAATAATTTGTGGACTGCACCACATACATAAAATTAATATAATAATAATAATATACTTTATTCAAAAATACAAAAAACAATCAAATATACAACTGTTAATAAAACAAAAGTATATACGGCTTGGATAAGTATCCGTCAGCCGGAGGTTGATGCGATCAATTTTCAGCTTCAAAAGTAAACATAAAAAAGGCAACTAAGAAAAATTAATATAAAATAGAAGAAATTAATTTCTTTCTTAGTTTCGATGTAAATATAATTGAGTAGAACATGGAAAGAATGATATGATTATACAAGATTGAGAAGCAGAACGGGCTATACACTAAACATTATAAAAATAAACAAACTGCAATAGTACTCTTTTTGTTATAATTAATCTGTCTAAAAATTGAACTCTTGAACCAATTCATATTTATAAAACCATGCAGAGCGAACGTATTTAATTAACCCCTTACAATTCAGTGAATTCAGAAGGCACCTAAGAGACTGTAGCGAAAGAGACCTCACACCTAAGTAGAGCAAGCGAAACTCCGCTAATATAGGACATTCTGCAAGAAAGTGCACTATATCCTCTTTGGCTCTACGATTACACAGTGAACAGAGTTCTATCTCTCGCTCAGCCCAGGGTGCAAAATTCAAAAATAATAATTCCCCTCTCATTTTAAATAACCATCGCAAATCGTTCAGCGACAAGTGCTTAGAAGGACAGTCCGCATCAAATGAAAAAATCCTTACACTCAGGTCTAATTTCTTATAGAATAGAAATCGTGAAGATTATGCTGCACGCATCACAGACTCATCTCTATACGCTAATCTGATTTTATCTAGTAGAACCGACAATTGACGTTCAAGTAACATTACATTATTCGCAGAGAATTCCAATGCGCAATTATATTTTATTTCTGCAGAGGCAATATTGTAACCAATGAAGGTCTCCTGAGGTGCGATTATTGCTACTTGAAAACTTTTACATAAAATTAATATAATGATTAGCTAAAAACACCAGACCTAAGAAAAGTTTTTCAACTATATATTATGAATAATTCCTTGGAGAAATTTTTGTGGATGTTTCACATCAATTTTATTTTGTTCCATCAAATACTAAATGGCGGATCTTGCATTTCTGCCTAATTCTTTTTGCCGAATGTTAGAAAAAACTTAAATTGATTTTTTGGCCATTTTCTTTTTTTTTAAAAAAAAAAAAAATGGGCTGGAGTTTTTGCTCCAGATTTTGAAATTTCAGACTGTGGGATAGCTCAATCCAATTCGATGTTGAAGTTTAAATCCATGCTCCTGGCCCTAAAAAGACTAAACGCAAAACGCCTGGGAAAGCGGGTCCTTTTTTGTTGATTCCCCCACAGAGGGTCAATTCATAGGCATTTACAGGCCTGTCCCTAATTGAGTCCCATGATACTCTGAGGGACGTCTTCTTTCTGATAGTCTGTCCCTCATTTTCTTTGGGAAGGGAAATTTTATGCAATGGATTCCTAGTCATTACAGAATTAACGGAACTGAGAAAGCGACCAGCTTTGCCAACTTGGGATCGCAGAAGGAACTACTAGCGATTCCAGTATAGTTCAACTTGGTGCCGGATCATGAAGAAAGGCTGAGGCAGGAGGTGTACAGGACCCCCAGGATCAGTCTAGAGGAAAACATTGGAGTATCCTGAGCACACAGAAGTCGTTCCCCATCAATCTACCCAGAAGCGAAGCGGTTGCGTGCTTTAGACTGGCAACAAGGCACGACTATCTCCGAGACCATTTGCACCGTATTGGTGTGGTTGATCGACCGGATTGTTGCCTATGCGGAAATGGGGTCGTCCCTATGACAGATACTCCTGGACTCGACCCAGGACTTCCAAATGTGAGATCAGCGCGCTGCCACTAGCAAATTCCATCTCTGATAATCATTATTCGAGATCTATTCACTATTTTTGTATCTCATGGAAATCACATATATGACTTTCTTCCTTTGAATTCATCTTTAAAATTCATTTACTTGTTTCTAAAATTATGTATGTATTAGAGCAGAATTCTTGCTATATAAAGGCTGTATTTTTTCAAAAGCAAATAAAATAAAGGTGTCGATTATACAAAAAAAAAAAACTAAAAGAAAGGAGAAAATTAGGCGAGACAGAAGCACTGTATGATTACCCAACAAAACGCAATTTCATTTTTTACAACAAAAATATGTAGAAAAAAAAATGCATTAAAAACGTCAAAATATAAACAAACACAACTGAATTGTCATCAACTTATACTTTGTGGAAGTAGGAGCTGACAAAGTACAAAAAGGAAACATTACTTATTACTACTTAGACAGCACAAATAATTCAACACAATAATCCATAAAATGTAAGTATACTAATGATGTTAAAAAAAAATAAAACCAATGTATAAATATGTTTAAATTTAAATAATTTAAAACAATCTGGTGAGAAAAACGGACATAACTTTCTCTTACCACTTCTACGGATGACAACTTTGCCTAATATTAGACTTGCTTGTATGTACCTAAAAATATAATTAATGAAACAGAGAAATAACAAGGTGAAGTGTTACTTTAAAACTAAGCATAATACGCTAGAATTTTAATCCCACATATTTAACAATGCTTTTGTCTACATATTATTAAGAACGATAAATGCATTGTAAATATCTGGAAGAAGAAACTTTGTAACTTAGAATTGTGAAATGCAAAGTAAGTGGTAAAAGAAAAAATCTGGTGTGAAATACTCAGTTTCAAAATTGTAATTGACAAATTTTATGAATTCGAATACTAAATTGAATAAAAAATTCGTCGGTATTTTGTATGAAGAAAATCACAAAAATTGAAAAAAGCTGTTCAATAAAAAACGCACTCCCGGTTTTACTAATTTTCTTGAAACTTGGAATTTTAGCAATCTATTTATTTCTAGTTAATTTTGTTTAGATAGTAGGGGATTCAGCTAAGATAGCACTTAAGAACGAAACATAACCCTCTCACTCCCCCCAAACGCCCCCTTAAATAAGTTTACCAGGAGAAATATTTCAAATAAAAATTGTAGCTCTTTGTATTAAAGAAAAACCCGTTGGAGCCGTTTTAGTGAATAGAAGAAAACTGAGAATACTTTTTAGTAAAAATGCACTTCCGGTATCCGATTTCCTTAAAGTCAGAATTTCAACAACATATTTAATTCTAATTAAAATTATTTAAATGTTAGAATTATGTAATAAACTCAAATAGCACTTTAGAGGAAACCTCACCCCACCCTCTACTAAAAGTGCTCTTAATTGAATTTTCCCGAAGAAGTATTTCAATAGAAAATGTAGTTCATCATACTGTAACGTTTTTCCCTCTAAACTAGCTACTGCAACTAGTTTTAAGTGGGTTCGTTTAGATAAAGTACTCAAAAATTCAATAAGAAAAACACCAATTTATTGTTTTACACAATAAATTATAAATACAACGCTTAATAATAATTAATACACAGTTTAAACCACAAAAGTTCACTTTGTTCACTTTTTATACACTTTTCACAAGAAACTCTCTAAACTCTGGGTGGTCCCACTATTTATACCGGTGGAGAAGGGCCTAGAACTTTCTTGATTCTTGTAGAAAGAGCTAGAGCGCGCTGCCAGAGCTTCCTAGCGGCCACTAGGAGAACATGAGGTACCTGCTTTCTCTCCTAGATGGCACCAGTGGCTGCGTTACAATATGTACAGTTGATATACCAAGTTTAAAGAAAATCGTTGGAGCTGTTTTCGAGAAAATTACAAAAAACTGATATAAAACATTCGGTAAGGAGGTACTTTCGGTTAAACGATTTTTTTTTTGCGAAAAGGTTATTTGCAGGTCTCCGGCTGGCACTTTAACGAAATATTAAATTTGAACCACTTTTTTGGATTAAGGGTATTTGTATATGGATATATCCGGAAAACTCGATTTCGAAAATTTGACACAATTATTATATAACAGCTAGAAAGTAAAACAAATAAACAAGGAGTTATTAATTGTATTTTTTAAATGATGTAACAATATTTACAAGCGGGCGAACTGTTAAAAAAAATGTAAAATGCAATATATGAATAGATATAATTTAAACATAATTTAGTAATACAATATATTTAAAAACCTTGATCAAATAATATATTCAGTTATTAATATTTATAACTAAGGGAAGGGAATAGGTAAGTGGTTAGCGTACTGGACTCCCACGCGGAGGATCCGGGTTCAAGTCCAGCTGTTGTGCTACCCTTACAGTTTTTTTTCTTCTTAGAATCCTCTACAGTTCACTGTCCGGTGATGGACAGTGTTGTCTCTAACGATAGAACACTGTCCGGAGGCCGACAGTGCACTGAGAAGGCCCCAGGCGCCAATGACCATAGATGTTGACGCGACTTACATTTAAAAAAATATATATATTTAAAGAAATAAAAGTTTATCCGAAACTCTGTGTTGTTTTTATTGCATACAATAAAAATTATCCAGTTTATAGCTATAAGCAATAAATATAGTTGGATTGAAAGGAATTTTAATGTTGACAATTAATTGTGTTATAGTTAGTTCTGATATATTAAAATACAATTCCAATTTGCCTTTATTTGGTTTTTAAAAATAAATAAATATATAAAAGATCAAATCTTTCTTTTATAATACAATATTTATAAAGCTCAGTTGCTTCTCTTTGGTGATTATAATGGAAATGTGGAATTTAATTAAAAATAAAGATTTGAAAACTCACTTAATACATCCATTATGCAAAAATTGAAAAATATGAAAAATGCTAATTTAAAAGTTAGTTCAATATGTTTATAACGATCCAAGAAGATTGGAAAAAGCTAAAACGAGATTATATATAACCAATTCTACGGATGACAGTTCTGTATAATATTAGCCTTGCTTGTATCCAACTAAAACTATTTCACTTTGCACGAATTCTTATCCTTTGCACGTTCATTCCTACATTCCAAGAAGTTTAACTTTTAGAAAACTTTAATCTCAAATTGCTTGATTGTACCATGGAAGATTTAACGGATATTGGGTTTCAATTTAATTTCCAACACATTCGTTTGAAACAATCAACAAACAGCGCTTGTAGAATTTCTTGGAACATTTCTATCATTTAACCATTTATTTCATTTTTTTCATTTTTTTTTTTTTTAGCACTAAGGATCATGAAGAACTTTTGGCTTCCCACACAGTAGAAATCCCATCTCCTTACTTGATCCTCCTCATTGTCCTTCACCGATTTCATTGCCTTTCTATTTCTTAAGCCACCTGCGATCCATTGCTTTCTTGGGAATTCTCTCTTCCTCAATTCTCGCCACCTACCCTAGCCAACGCAATCTATTTGCCTTCACCACTGTTAATAAATGAGGCTACCGGTACTGGTCTTTTAGTTCTGCATTGTCCCCTCCAGAAATAGCTATCCTTATATTTTTCTCGATACCTTTCTTTTACAAATGTTTAGTCTCTCCTCCTGCGCATTCGTTTCGATATCCAAGCTTCTGGTGCATAGTCACTACAAGTTATCAATTCATATTTTAATTGTTTTTGAAATCGTTTTACTTTTTTAAAATATTGTGTAGAACTGCATAACATTAACTGCAGTTAATGTCGCTTCAATTTCTTGGGAAATAGACTGAATAGGTCCTTGCATCTAAAAACGTACCCTTCTATATTTAATATATTTTCATTACTGATGGGTTCTTCTACTCAAAACGTCATACCCCGTTTTGTCATTATTTATTTCTAGTTGGATTGCATCCAATTTCAGTTCTTGAAATGAGATGCATAAGACTTTCGGATTTTGCCCGATTATGGCTCTCTGCATACGCCATGCTTTGGAACATTCTATTTAATAGAATCTATTGTATATAATATTCTTCATTTAATCATTCTAGAATATATTTTATTTCAACATCATTTCAAGCTTATTTATAGATAACATAATCGCTATTTGAAAGAGGCGCATGAATATCTTGCATATACAAACTTAAAAAAAAAATGTATTATTGTAAACCAATCGAAATTTTGATACTTCACTGTTACTAAGTAAGTAGTTTCAAATCAATAATCCTGTCTACTTTGAAGCACAAGCCATTTAGAGATTTGTTGGTGCGACATTACAGATTTAGTCAAGAAATAAGAGCATTTCTCCTTGCCCTATAACCCTCACTAAAATAAGTGACAGTAGAATTATATATATTTTTTGCTGACTTTCACGTAGTCTTCAACCGTGTCTGTAATCAGCAAAGTTCGTGACGTTCTGAAAGGCAGAGCCTCATTAGAAACATCATACGACATTTTACAGAGATTTTGTTTTTAAATTGGCGCTCTGAGCTTTTTCAGTGCACTGCGATCTGCTGACAGTATTCTCTCGTGATAGACAACATTGCCCATCTCCGAGCAGTGTAGTGACTTCAAGAAAGAGAAAATCTAAGACCAGCACTGCTAGAATCGAACCCGGTACCTCCGCGAGGGAGTCCAGCAGCTAGCACTCAGCTAGTCCCTCTCCCTCTACGAGGTTGTTATCATTGAAATCCAGAACAATCTGGTGTTCCCAATAAAGAAGTGGAAAGGCAGGACAGTGAAGGGTTCCAGAAGACATAAAAACATCATACACTGCTACTATGGAAGATAAAAAGAACTATTAAGTGCATACTTCAGGCCCAATTTAGGAAAATTTATATGAAAAAGTGGAAAAGAAGAAATCGAAGGTGCTTCAGGGTGTCTGCATCTGCATTGAGGCCAATTTCCAGATTGTTTCAGAATTCAACTCGTCACGATTACGTTTAAAAGTATTCGCATCGCTCTCTGAATTTGTTAAAGCTGTCTGAAGGAAAATGAAGATAACTTGGCGTTTATTTGTAGTGGATTCAGCGATACTTACACTGAAGGGTATTAAAGAATATTTTAAATCTGGAATAGCATTTATACCAGAAAACTCATTCCATATTAGACATTATTGTTTGAATCAGTCGATCTGTGTAGTGCGTGTCAGCCAACTCTCTACACAGACTTAATAGCTATAATCTGGCGATGCATGAGAATGCCAAACTAGAAGAACCAACAAAATAGAACGAATAATATCATATATCATTTATTACCTCCTTCCCAAAAACATGTTATAAAATAATTTTTCTTAGTGCACTTAGATAATAAAATTGTGTCCTCTAGAGTACTCCGCAACTTTTTCTTGCCCAAGGCATAACAAAGTTCTTCCCCAAATTTCGCGGCACACTAAAAGTAAGTACGTACATATACAAAGTAGAATGCATAAATGTTACATAATTTTTTTATCTGTTACATAATATCTTAAGAACCATACTTATATAACATAATGTAAAATAAAAAGAAAAAAAAAAAAAAGGTAATTAATGTGTTACCTGAGCTTGTTTCAATGAACACAAATGCTTTATATTCGGCCTCGATATTTGAAAGTGCAACCGGAAGATATTGATCAAGACCTTATAAGTACGTCCGCCTATCACTTTTAATCAACACTAGAGTTGACAAACTTTATTCATATAAACATGTTGTTAAAAATGGAAGTAGAATTGAAATAGTGTGATCTGAAATCTGAAGATTTTCTTTTCTAACCGAAATCCAGAAAGGATCCAATGGAACTTCGGCAAAGTGAAGTTTTAGCGTCCCTTCGTTACTCAATTCATTAAATTCCTCTCCAATTTACAGAAAAAGTGCATCTGCAGAATTTATAGCAAGGGGTTGCAAAAGGGTTTCGAATCCAATCGTATTGTTCTGTATTAATGGAATAAAAATAGTGGTCACCACTTTTGGTATTATTTTTATTGGTATTATTTATTTATTATAAAGGAATGCCGTCCACATGCGGCGCGCAGCTGGCCACCCCTGCATTGCACCTGCTGTTATCTTACGAGCGCGGCGGCACGCATAGCATTGGCGCACAGCACACCAGTGCCGGTGTGGCACGTCGGTTGCGGAGCACTGCTCTAGACTATTGTCTTGCCCTCTGCTACTAGATTGATTAGTCTATTGACATGGACTTATGAGCGAGAAGGCTGCAACAGGCTAAATGCCGGAAGTCTGGTAAATTGGGGTGTCTTCAACATAAGGTGGGTTGGCCGAGGATTTTTTTATTACTGCATAATTCGGGTTAAATGAGGATTAGCTACAGAAGTGCAATTTTAATATGAATAAACAGTAAATATTTGATTTTTATTTGTCATTTTCACTTTACGTCCAGTTTTAGATCATGAATCTTATGAATATTATTTCTGACCCACTCATATTTCTAAAAAATTCTCAGTTTCTTTCTTACATTGGAATAAATATATGCACAATATATTGGATGTAGATTAAAGGATACTATTTGTGGCTAAGAAATCCATATTATTAATATTATTTTAAAATTAAAGAAGGTTTACCTAATAAAATTATCTCTAGTGAGTACTAGCCATCACCTCAGGCTCGGTTGCCAACTCTGCCTAGCAATACGGACATCACTTACATGACACCGCCAACATTCTTATCTTACAACCTGCATGGATGTGGCTCCTAAGTCACTTGATTTGGCAAGCAACTGCTATAGACGCGTCTATTGAAAACGAGTACGCAATATACGCAGACAAGCGTAGATTTCAGTGGATGTGGCTATGCAGTCAATCTCATTCACAATTTACACAATACTAACTAAAATTATATTTATATAATCAATAAAAGACAAATTTCTTTAAAAGTAAAATTAAAAAAAAAAGGTAAATGGTGGATGAAAAAAAAGAATATATAACTATCACTAAATAAAATTATCTAAAGAGATGAATTCCAGAGAGAGGGGAAGAAATGCTATGAAATCGAGTTAGAAAATAAATAGCGGAAAAGAATTAGAAAGGGTGGAACAACTTTGTGATTACATTCTAAAGGGTGGAAGAAAGTTTCTTTTGGAAACATCAAGAAAGCGCTTTGGTTCTTTTCTTTTGATTTGGCCTTTAGCAATATGTTACAGAACCCTTGGGAAATTTTCAACTGACTTCTGAGTTTGGAAGTAAAACCCAAAGTGCCTATGGTAATTTACTAACTGGAACTTTTCCAAAAAAAAAAAAAAAAGCAACAAAAACTTGTATTGTTACTTTATAAGTGCATTTTTGTCACCCTAACACCTTGAATAATTTGAATAAAATTATTATTAAAAACTCGAAACAATCAGACTATCTGTGCTGTACTGAAATGTTCTAGTCCTAATTGAAAAAGTTTCTTAAAACTTCAATCTGTACTAAATAATCAATTGGTTTCAATACTCTATAGGTGGGATCAAATCTTATGTTGAAATGGCCATTAATAGATAAACTTAAGATCGAACTCACTCTTCAGAAATGGTCCCCCCCCTCCAAATTTTCTGAAAAACTGTAGATTATTTTATGTATAGTTGGTCGAGTTTATCAAGTTTGTGTAGAGAGATTATACATAAACGTAATGTTTTTGTTACTTACTACACATTAATGACATATGCAATAGAAACCGAAGAGAGGGATCCATAGCAGTGATGTAATAGGATCCGAAGAATCCATAGCAAAGAGAGAGAGAGAGAGACATAAAATTTGACAGGATCACTCTCTAGCTCAGGCCAGACTGGAATGGAAGCAACTGTTTAATGTAGCAACGGGAGAGTCTTCTAAAGTCTTGCAGCAAAGTTCATACAGCACTCACAACGCGTCAACAACCTTTCTCTTTACCTCTCACTACCATTTTATATATTACGTGTAATGTCCAGGCAGTTTGTGTTACTTTTATATTATACTTCTAGCTCATTTATCTATCTAACGCAATTTCTCTTCTTCTCAATCCCATTATAACATACAATCCACAAACCAACAAGTGTAGTGCCTAACAGAACACTCTGTAAACGAACTTGATAAATTTACTGAAGACAATGGATGAAAATCCGAACGGGTTAGGAATAAGATATTAGAATTAAGTTAAGCCAGGAATTATTAAAACCTACTTTTTAGAGAAGGAGGGAGAATATTGCAATTTTCACAGTAACAGCTCAACAATTTTAAATAAAACTGTAATTTTCACAATAAACACAAATATATATCTCATCTGAAAAAAAAAAAAAATTCATTTATTAAGAGAAAATTTATGTTTTAGAGTATCGCTATAACTTCACTCTTATTAGCTAATACGATGAATTATACACCAATCAAAACGTCTTTAAATTTTTTGTAGAAACAATTCAGCTTAAAAACTCTTTTCTTTTGGAATTTTCAAGTCTTTGTTTTATATTATCATGAAAGAAAACTTCCATTTATATATATATATATATCTAGATCTTTTATTTTCTTCCTATTATTTCTAATTTTAACAAATTATACAGGAAACCATCTACCAGCAACAAAAAAAAAGAATTACCTTGTGTCCTTGGTATAGTTCCTTTTTAAAACTTTCTAGTTGATGCAAGTATTTTATTAGATCAGTGGGAAAAGTTTATAATGGAAGATAATTTCAATAAAAGTTATTTTTAGAAAATAACATCATGAATTTTTTTTTTTTTTTTAAATTAGAATTTGATGATGAAAAATAATATCAATTTATTTAGTAGTTGTAAAATTTATAAGGTAATAAAATATTTAATTTTCGTATGGTCAACATAATATAAAATCTAAAATATGGTAATTTCTAACAAATTTAATATGAAGAGGAGTGTGCATATGAGGTAATAAATAACGAGACAAATCGCTGTAGGTAAAACGATTTATTTAATCAATACAAAACTTTGGCTACTTTCCAACATTATTATTATTATTATTATTATTTGTCTGTGTGGAGGGAAACCCTACGCTATCCAAAGTCTCACTGGGCCCATATAGCTACCCCAAGAAAAACAACAACAAGCCAGGTCTATACCAAAAATCCAGACCCGGATC